>JAUJYT010000607.1:0-17018 GCA_033996565.1 Nanhermannia nana
TGGTTATATTCTTAGAAAACGTGTAATTTTACACTAAGTTATATCAATATTTTATGAAATCACATCAGAACTTAATATAATGTATAATACAATATAAGACAGTCACGAATGACTCATATATTGTTTGTTTCCGAAAATCTAAATATTTATCTAAAACTTTGCAATTTTTGGTAAAAATAATTATTTTTCAGGTTCTGGCTGTAAAATAGCGGGTTTCATAACAGTGTTCGCGAGTGAATTATCTATCTTTACTCTGACTGTAATAACACTCGAGCGCTGGTTCGCTATAACATTCGCCATTCAATTAAATAAAAGACTTAAGTTAGGATTAGCTGTGAAAGTAATGATCGGCGGATGGATATATGCATTATTAATGGCATCTTTACCTTTAATGGGAATCAGCTCTTACTCTAAAACTAGTATATGTCTGCCGATGGAAAATAGAGAAGTAGGAGACGTCGCTTATTTGATATCACTTCTCACAATTAATGGATTGGCGTTTGTGTTGATCTCTGCGTGTTATGCGAAGGTATCAACTTTTGTGCTTAAAGCGAATTAGTTTTTCTTCTAAAACTTCTTCTTCTTCTAAGTTTTTTCTTGCTTTTGACAAATAAATGGAATTATGAGTAACATAAATGGGTTTCCTTCTTATCATTATAACAGATGTACTGCTCAATCATAAGTCAACAAACCAGAGCTACTGTTAATGATATGACAATTGCGAAACGTATGGCGCTTCTAGTGTTCACAGATTTCGTCTGTTGGGCGCCCATAGCTTTCTTCGGTCTGACAGCAATCGCAGGATTTCCTCTCATTGATGTTCCGAAGTCAAAGTTTTTGTTGGTTACGTTCTATCCCCTAAACTCATGCGCCAACCCTTTCCTTTATGCCATTCTTACAAAACAATACAGAAGGGACTTCTTCATACTCGCGAGTCGTTATGGCTTCTGTACTAAGCGTGCCATGAAGTACAAAAATGCTTCATCTCACGGGCATATTAGAGTGGCCGCCATCAGAAGCAATAATGCGGGTAAGTGGAGACCAACATCGCATTGCAATTATTATAAGAGCGTTTCTTATTTGTTAACATCAAAAGCGATATCGGGATCAATATTCAGTCAAGTGTCGTGTGACGGACAAATGAAACACCATTATAAGTATATCTGTAAAGGCCATGGACATCATCATGGATATCAAGACGATAACTCCTGTAGAAGCGCTGTCTTCTCCACGATCGATATATATCCTGAATTTTCGAGTCGATCGAATAGTCGATCAAATGATTCTACTCATGAAATCGTTAAAATTGGTCATAAAAATGGCTTAAATAACGGCGAAATGCATAAGAAAAAAACCAAAAAAGACAAACGTAGAAAGTATTCGATGGTATGCAGTAATCTATAGTAAACTATTTCATAACACAAAACAAATCAATTACTTGACATTGTTTTGATGCTTGACTTTAAGTTTTAAATATTTGCTCCACTTTTTCGTTTGCAAATCAAACGAACAAATTGAAAATCTTTTCAGATCTTTAGATAATTAAAAGCTCAGAAATCTATGAGACGTAAAGGCTTTGCTATGAAAGCATTTCAATTACTACAAGCACTACAATTATATGCTGAGTGAAATTGTTTTGTGTTTACAATTTTTTTCAAAATTGAGTAAATTTTCTTGTTTTCATAGGATGTCATGTCCTCAGAGGATGAAAGTACTAGTTCATCAATGCATAGGGGGTCACCACATCCAGTGAGAAGCAGTCAGACTAAGCTCAATCGCCTCCCAAGTGGGGAACAGCAAGAAATTCTCAGAAGAGTTCTTCAAATGGATAAAACGAAATGTTGTCTGACTTGTGCACACACTAATAGCTGTCGGAGAAAGTGCTCTATTTGTGTACAGAGAGACAGCTCTTCAGGTGAAAAAAGTGTTGTTGACTATGACAGCGAGTTATTGCGTTGGACTAAAACTTCGGGAACTTCGAGGAGTTCTAAATGTCCGGTTGAAAATGCGAGCTTTGTTATGAGCAGTCATTCCAACAGTGCTGCTGAAGATACCGAAATCTAGTCTTCAGACATGTTCTCATTTTGTATTAAATAATTTTCATAAATAATTATGTTTTGCAAATACTGTAAGTTTTTGTTAATTATAATGTAATGAATAGTCAATCAGTTATAACTTTATTCATACTTAATATAAATAGTATTGAATATTACTGTATTGTATTGAAGACATCAACTATAAAATCGATATTAAGTCATTGCTTTGTTCTTTAACTCCTATCAAAGCTATATTAAGGTTAAGATCTACTAAACAGGCGAAATGTCCATAAATTCTAGAATGCAGTCAAATCGATAGTACTCAATAAGGCAAATGCAACTCTGCTCACATTTGTGGCCCACGTCCATCCGTTCACGAAATAGGACCACTTTAAATACTAACTACTATAGAATAAAGTGAAAATTTGGAGGACTGTCGACTGTATCAATCAATGCTATTAATTATACCTATATATTAAAGATGCAACTGGTTTGGGTTGGGTTTGGGTTGGTTTTGGGTAGATATTAAAACTTTGCAGTTGGTCTGACTTTTGTCAACCCAAACCCAAACCCATTTGATTCGTATTTCGGTCAGATTTTAAAGAAAAAATTTATCCTTAAATTATAAATTAAATAAATTAAACTGAAAACTAAACCCTTTTTTAAAGCCTGACCCCTGTTTAAAGCATAACATATATTTAAACCTCACACCTATCCCACCTGACAATCAATTCATTGACATTGAGGTGAATATAGATAGTTGTAAAGTCTCTTAGAGAATGAAATATTGCTAAAATATTATATGAATAAATCTGATTGATTTGTAATTTTAGGAAAAAAGTTTATTAAAATTGATTATAGTGTTCTGGGTTGGGTCGGGTTGGGTTTGGATTGACTGAAAATGTCTCAGTTTGGGTTGGGTTGGGTTGGTTTGGGTCGCAAAAGTACGAACTAGTTGCATCTTTACTATATATTATGTGATTTTTATTATGGTTCGCACATCTAGAAAACATAACTAAAAGGAGGGTTGTATCTCGTGTATGGGTAGATTTGACTCAAAAATATTAACACAGTTGCATTTGTCTTGTTCAGCAATTACTATCGATTTGTTGGAATGTTTGCTACAAATGGTTTTTGTTTAAAAATCTTGACTATTATGGAAATCTCAAACTTGTAAATGAAAAGACTATGCATTTTATATAGATTTTTACGCTGAGTTTAAACATTAGGATATGATCTGATAAGGAAAGAGATAGCTATTGACTTGTACTTACTCTCAAACATCAATACCTTTACATTATATCAATAGTTAATGGACTGCTATCTTGTGATGAACAAAAGGTTTCGATATTTGATTTTTAAAAAGTAAGACTTTATAGGTTTCGTACGAATGAAACTTATTTTAAATATATTTGTAATGTAAATCATTTATGAAAGCATATAAAGTAAATCACATTAATTATTGATTAATTGAACTAATTTTTAATCATTAATATATTTATGGTTTGTTTGCCTTTAGCGGTAATATTTGTTTAAAATAATGATAAAATCGATTAAACTTTTGCTATAAGTTTATTAAACTCTCATTTGAGAGTAAAATCTTTCAAAAGTTTTGTTGAACTTAAAACTTTTTGAACAAATGTCTATTTTATTAGTTTTATTATACATTGCAGTCGTAATTGATGTGATGCTATAGAAAGCCTTGTTTAGTACGTCATTGAAGTCAATGGTGAGTGTAGCCATGGATACATATAAGCAATAAGGGGTTCATTTATTTGGTGCACAAAAAATGGTTTAGTTTTGATCAAAAAAAAGTTCATTCAATAATTTGTTTGAGATTTGGTTCTCAGATCTGGTGAGTTATGCACTGATTGCCTGCGCTTTAAATGATTGACTCATTTAACGTAAATCTGTTTTTATTAATTATATAACAATAATGTGTTGACAATAATAATAATAATAATTGAAATGTTTGTATGGCCTGTATTGCTATTTATTAGGCATATGTCGAGTCTGTGTCTATCACTCTATGAGTCTATTATACTGTAAATCGCTTTTTATCACTATTTCTATGAATTTGATTCGTTGTCCTCTATTTGCCTTCATATACAGTAAATCACTATTAATTAATACCTTTTTTTAATTACCTTTTAATCATTGCCTCTATTTTCATATCAATCATAATTAGATTCAAAACATTTAAAAATTGAAAATTTTAAATATTTTTTTGAATTATTTTTTTCACTTTTTGTTATTTAAATGAATTTAGAAATAGTTATTGAAAAACTTGATGACGGATACGGTTTATGCCATATCTCTGTTTAAATATACATAACATTTGTTTTTGATTTTTTGGTTAATTAATGTTTATTACTATTTGATTGGGTTTGAGATCTGTTTGAATGAAAACTAGTTTTTCAAACATAGCATTCATTGAATAGATTTTAAAAAACTTTTTGCAGTTCATTATTAATTGATTGATCCGTTAGTTATGTAAGTTATGCATCGCTTAACACTTTATTATGATTTCGCAAACTTTCAAAAATTTTGTGATTTAAAACCAAAAAAGAGCTAAATATGAAATCATACTTAAAACAAGACATGATTTCAAATTAAAACAAAGTAAAGCTTCAGTTTTTGAATTGAAGTATTGAAAAATGTTGTTCAGAATAGAATTGTATGGAATATAATGTTATGATTGTTGAACTTTTATTGCATACAGTATAGCATGAATTGATTGATGAGTTATTTAATATTAATGAATATAAATTACATTAAAGTATAGTATACTTGGCTTTAATTATTAATCGCTATAATGGGAGTCAATGAGAGGCAGCGAAAGAAATTTTTGATTGCAATGAATAAAATATATTGAACTAATAGTTAACGCATTGCTGTAAACGGATTGGTAGTGATAGTGAGGGTTAGTCTTATTGTCAGAATCGGTAGTATCAGATCCTTAGCAACTTTTTGTGGGCCATTACATCGACCTATAAGAGTGTGCTCTTCTTCTAGTTTTAGTGCTTTCGCCTAAATGTAGTCAATGTAGTCATGGATACAGAAATAGCTGAATAGCTCTCACGAAAGAGCAGTCTCTCTGTATAATCCATTCATTTTTTATCTCAATTCTGTCAATATATAGCTTTATGTTTAAGAAATTTTAATTGGAAAAAGTTTTATATATAACGCATATCACACAAATTACTTTTAGTTTATTAAAAACATATTTTCGATCCTTTAGTTACCGAAAATGATGGTTATTATCACTGTTTAGAATATATTTATCTCTTACTGACAGTAACTGTTAGTAACTGATGAATAACTATATTAACTGAATGTTTATTCTCAAGTAAGAGTCGAAAACTTCTTTAATATCCAATAAATTGGTTCAAAGTCTGACTCAATCTGTTTGATTCCTAAATCATTATATTCTCAATCATTTATAAATTAGTCGAACAATAAGTGTTATTGTCGTTATTTTATTGTCAATGTTTGATAAAACATATGAAAAATTGCATAATTTATGTCAAACAATCGTAAATCTTTGGACAGATGAGACATTCACTAAACTCAGGAGCAGAGCATTTATTGTTTCTCAACTGATAAGTGTATTAATGTTAGAAATACTATCAATAATATAACAGTACAGGTATAACATATTTATGCCATTTTCAGTATCTAATGATCAGTAGAACTCAAATATGATATGATATTTGATTAAAATTTTAGAAAATGTGAGTTAAATGTTTGTTGTAATCATTTATGCATAAAGTTATTTCTTAATACAAAATTAGACGATTTTCTTACTGTAAGTAAAAGAGGTAAAAGAGGTATCTCTTACTTCAGTAGTTATGAGATTAGATGTCATCTCATAGTTACTCAAATGATTACAATATTGAAGTACATGACACTCATCAATGCTTTAAATTATGTTTAAGTTAATTATTCATCTTTAGGTTAAACCAGAGCTCTTCTACTTTTCTTAAATAAGTCTTCGATACTTTGTATTCAAACTATTTTTTTCAATTGTAGCCAAACTATGCAGGAATTATTTGCTACTTTGTTAAAGAATATTAATCATATCTTAAGGTTTATTATTTCATATGTAATTAATTTATTATATGATACCAGAGTTGGGCATTCGTTGTTTGCCGCAAACCGTTTTGATTTTTATTTAACAATATTAGTGCGAAAATTAATGTCATATTATTTATCTTCAGATTATATTATTAAAGGGTTTAAAGCGATAAATAACGTGTTTGAAAAATCCCCCACCAATACCCTCAGCCATTTTTGGGTCAAAATTTTGGAAATACCCCCTGTCATCGCCGCCATT
Organism: Nanhermannia nana; assembly: GCA_033996565.1. NCBI lineage: Eukaryota > Metazoa > Arthropoda > Arachnida > Sarcoptiformes > Nanhermanniidae > Nanhermannia > Nanhermannia nana. Next base: position 6,373 of record JAUJYT010000607.1, read on the forward strand.
GACCATCTCTGGCTTCAAAGCGCGTTTAAACTGACAGCACATTTGTTCTGCATTTGTTTAGTTTCAAAATATAAAGCGGAAAACTCTAAAATTTAAAATATTTGAGTATTACTTTTTACAGATGTAAATATAGTCTGATATTCAATATTTGTTAAAACTTTGAACAAAAGCAGATTCTTTGGAATAAAGTACTAATTATAATGAAATTAACCTCTATTTCACCTGCTGTGCAACCTTACAATCAAAATGTTTCACTCGAGTACTCTTATAACTTGTTGTATAACTTTTTTGTTGCTATTCTATTATCAAATTATCAAAATAAAAATAGGTTCGCCTTCACGTTGATGAGAGAGAACCCGAACGCACACTTCAATCAATTGAATTAGATTTGCTCATGAGCTCTAACAATGTTTGGCTATTCAGTTGCAGTTAATTATTAGTATTGGTAGAGAGACACAGAGATAGACCGACAGACAGATACAGATACTCTTATGTTTCTGTTTCTAATGAGACTCAAAAAAATAGATTGGCTACTGATCTAACTTTATTTACATGTATCCCAAGGCAACCATAACATAGTTATATGGTTTAGTTGATAGATATATACATTTATATATTGGTGCGTAATTGTAGACACAATTGTCTGTTTATTATTGTTACTGTAGTGGTTGCCTATTGCGACCTAACATTTGAAAATATAAAATTATGATACAATATAGTTATGTTGAGCCCAACAAAACACAATTGCAATCAACCAACATATTAGTTGTAATGAACTTTACGATTAATTTGAAAGCATACTAAGTTTGCCTCTAAAGTCCATAACTTCGAGACATACGTTTATATTGTTTCACAAACTTATACTAAAGTTAGCGCTCTTTTCTTTTACACAACAGGTAACTCGTTGTGGATATAATCCAGCCATGGATTTGGCACTAATCGATAGCGACCACGAAATAGCGGATTTCAGCAGCGATGATAACGACGACAATGACTTAACAAACCTGACTTGGCTTCAAGACCAGAATCTTTTGCAAAATATTCAAGTCTGTAATAACGACTGCATAATTCGTGATCTGAATGAAGATAATGAAAACGTTTCGCCACCGCCTGAAGTAGGTTTAGGCACTGGTGATGATAGTGTTCATAAAAGCATAACAAGTGTCCCACCAGTCACTTATAACCCTCATCTGCATCGCAATGCCAAACCCCCCTACTCTTTCAGTTCACTCATCTTTATGGCAATCGAATCCTCTCCTAATAAAGCACTACCTGTTAAGGATATTTACCAATGGATTGTTGAACACTATCCTTACTATCAAACCGCGCCTTCAGGTAATAGTTTGCAAAAGTTTGACTTTTTTATGAGTTTCATAAGTTTTTGTCCTTATTTCTAATCACTCGTTAAAGTATTAAAGTTTAAACTTTTTGTAATTATGCAAATACTTTAAGTTATTGTGCAAATTGTGAACTATTCTACTGATTGAATATGTTATATATTTATAAATTAAGAATTAATCAAAACTTTAATTGAATATAATTTTTTTGTCATTATAGGCTGGAAGAACACGGTTCGGCATAATCTTAGTTTAAACAAATGCTTTCGCAAATTGGACAAAGCGAAAGACGAATTAATACCGGTAAGAGTGCAGGCAATTGATTAGTGTTCAAGAAGTGACTTGAATTTGGTTGCGATACATTCGGTTGCTATGCCTTTGCTATTGAATGGCTATAATATTAAGCCATTCTTTCATACACTTTATTTGGTGAATTGCTTAAAAGTTGGCAGTCGTGTCATTATATGATGTCGTCATAGAAACTAAAGATATTGGTTTCTGCTTCTGCTTCTGCTTCTCTTATACTTATACACGCTGTCAAGTGATACATTTCATAGCAATACTGAGCACGCATTATATGATCTCAATTTTTTTCTTTCCTTCTTTTCTTAACCAATAAATACAGTTTCTATAAGATATGCATTTTTTAGTTTTCGTGACTAAACAATTACTTCTCTTCTGAGACTAGCTTTTAATAAGTTAGACAAATGTGTTGGATGTCATACCAGAAGACATTCTCTCACGCTATTCACTGATATCATGTCATAATATACAGTAATTGTTATATTTTTATTTTGTATATTCAATAGATTGTTGGTAAGGGATCTCTTTGGTGTGTTGACCCTGATTTGAGGCCTAACTTACTTCAAGCAGTCAGGCGGACACCGGCGCACATATACCCATATATGTCACTCGCGAAAACCAATACTGTTGTCGCACCTCCAAGAATACAATTGTCAAGCAATAGCAGCAATGCTTCCGCACCGTACGTCTTATCTCTTAAATACTCAAACACTATAATTCAGGAATTACTTCATTTTAATCAATACTTTAAGACAATTCACAATTCAAGACAATAACAAAACCACTAAATTCTAAAATTTAAGTTTACAAACAATTACAGAATTAACACAACTCTTTCATTTAACGTCAATGAACAAACTTTATTTTGTTTTAAGAATATATTCTTGTTATAACTTTATTATAAAAAACACAATTGCAAATAAATCAGCAATAATTCGATAATTTTTTTTTAACTATTAAGGATTAAGAAAGCGTTGTCTGTAGAACGAGTACAATCAGTGGTAAACCTGCCTCAGCCCAACTTATTCCCATTCTTATCAAGAAGATTACTGATACCAATCACCAAATTAATCAAAAAAGGCAATAAAGTGCAGTATTTTTCATTTGAGAATTGATTCTCATTTGGTTTTTTGTCTGTTTGATTTGCAGATAAAGAAGCAGATGCGGCCGTCTCTATGTTGACACTCCAGTGCAACATCTCTAATAACATTAATGTAGATGTGATTCAGGAAGAAGACCAAAAGTAAGCAAAACACTAACCAGAGTTTCATGTGATTAAGCGCTGCATAAAATCAATAGAAGCTTTGTCTTAACCGCATATTTACTCGAATGCGATGTACTCTGTGTACACATATTTGTATATAACTTAACTAAACTTATATTTATAAACTGATACCTCTTTCTATTTGATGTATAGCTCATGTGAAGCAGTTATGCCCGACTCATATGTTGATGCTTTAGATGCACCCGTTGTTACAGTTACTGTTAGTCCAACTAATGATCATAACTATTACAATCGTAACACATCTCCACAATTATCACATGTCTATCAAGTGATCCAAATGAGTGACGATAATGAAGGCGCAGATCATAGTAGAAGTGATAGCAATAATGTGTCGAATAAACGAAAGCTATCGTTCACTACCGAAAAAGTTGAGATTAAGAAAGAGGACGAAGATTCCAATGACGAGGGAATGAGAGGAGCAGAAGCTCTGCTCAATTTGGCCGCAAGTAATAAACAGACTCTACAGACAGACAGACCTATCATTTTGAAAAAATGTAAAAAGGAATTGAATCTTCACTAATCATTTGGCCCTCAAATCAATATTTTGAGTTGTATGCGAACAATACTGAAAACTAAACAAATATTTGTTATGTATTAAGTGTTATGTAAAAAATATTTAATAGAGCAATAATTGCATAACAACTCCCTCATGAGGTACAGTACAATCGAATATTTTACTCATTCATTTTTATTATGTAATGTAAGACTAAAAACTAATTTCCACTGTTTTTACGCGTTATTTAACATTTAGAAAAACAAAAGTGAAAAACAATTTGTCACTCAAAACACGTGTTGATATTTAAAAGAAAACTATGCAAAGAATATTATGAAAAGAGTTCACTTTTAAGTTTTATGTTTGTTTATAATATTAAATTAAATATATATATATATTATACATAATATACGACAAAATACTGTATCATTTTGTGAATCTCAGTGTTTAAACGCATATTTACATGACATCTAAAGTCTTCCTATTCCTCGAGATTTTAATTTGAATTTTAGTACTGCTGTTGTGCCAATTGATAATACAATATAGTTATGTATTAATTGTTTGTTTCTTTCTTTTATCTCTTTTATAACACTAAATAACATTAATCTTATTATAATGTTTACCATTAACACAACACATATATGCAGGCCTTTGGCAATACACTGACTGATGCATTATAATGAATAATATATAAAAATTGATTATTTATTATTTTGTTTTATTCTTTTATTTAATTGGTTTCAATTAATTGGTACACAAATCAAATCTTAAGCTTTCTATTATTTTTGAATCGCGAGAAAAGAACTCAAACATAAACATCAAAACTGTAATTAGCATTGAATGTAAAAAAACAAATTGAAGTTCAACTTTGTTTGACTTTACTTTTTAACTATACAGTGAACAAAATAATTGACTGTATTTTGTAGTTTATGACTATTTTTCGATACGAGACAATATTGTAGTTGTTTTCTCTCAAATAAATAATTATAAACCAAAAAAGTATTTATCATTCATTTGAAGCATTAGTTCAACTTTCGAGAGACACCAACTGTTTCGTCGAATAGATTCTGCTGAAAGAAGTGCCCCTTTTTGTCAACTAAGTAGTAAAACATATGTCCCTTAACCTTAAGCGGTATATAATTTCCCGCAGAAGTGCGGGTTTGTGTCGCAGAGATGTGTTGCAAAGGTATGTCGTGATTGCGATAATGAATCGGCGAACCAAACACTGAAAAACAAGAGATCCTAACTTTTTCACCTCCGGAACGAATAATAATATAACGAACGGATCGAATGGTGAACAACGCCAACAAAACCATAGAAATATGTCCAATGATTACAAACATTCCCGAAAGTGACGCTAATTTCCAGTTCTCTTTTAATGTAAGTTTTAATCTCTTGAGTTGACTCATATCTCCATTTAATTGTTGTTGAGTGAGTTTAATTGGTTTTTTGAAATAGACAAAGAGTCCAAAGTTACAGACATAGACCCAAAACAAGAATTGCGATACGTTTATGTACGCCAACAAACGGAAAAAACCCGTGTTTTGGTTCTCATATATCAACACATCTTTTCTGATACGACTGTGGTCTGGATCTAAGTTCTTCAGTGCTCGAAGTTTTATGTCTTTCACTGTGTTTAGTTTTGAAATCGTTGAAAATGACTTAATATTTGTATTAAATAATCGATTATTTAATCCCTTTTTTAATGATTGCAAACCTATTAATAAAAGTTTTGAACAATAATTGGCTTTAATTGTAATAAAATTATTCATTTTTTGTTAATTAATTGAATTCAGTTTTGATTGATTTGATTCGCGTTTCAATTGAGTCAATAATAGCCGAAAACAAAGTAATTAACAAACAATTGTGAATCACTTTATTTTAAAGAATTCAAAGAATTGATTCACAATTTGGCAAAACATGTGTTTCATATACAATGACATCATTTTTTGTTTATTGCTTCAAATCATACAGAAGTATACAAACTCTTCTATCATTGCATAGCATTTAAGTCCTTTTTAAATGTATACAATTTAGGTTACACTTTAGGTATTATTTACTATAAAAGGTACGACTTTTTACTGAGCATAAGATTTAATTGAAATAAAGCTTAATATAAAAAAATCAAAACAAACACAATAACATCAAATATAATAGGAGTAAACTGTTTACTATCATCTGCTATTCATAATCATGTGATATAAACAAAAGTTAATTAATTTTTAGCCAAAAATATTTTACTTTTTTAAAGTTTTATAGATTTCTAAATGACATTAAATTAATTTTAATTTTTAATCATTTAAAACATAAGACATACAGATATTTATTGAAATAAAGTTTATATTTTTTATGATAATAAAAGTGAAAACTATTAAAAATGTTAGAGATTTACAAAACGGTTCCGATTATGAAAAATCTTCCGCTAAGTATTGAATGTCTTTGTGCTTATGGTATGTCGTGTTTTAAATGATTTATTTATTATAATAATTAATTTAATTGTATTTAAACTCACAGATGATTACATAATAGTGGGCACAAAACAGGGACACCTTTTGATGTATAAATTTGAAGTGAAACGCAATGCAGTCAATGGTATGACTTATCAATGCATTCAATCATATCGTTTGTCTTTTAGTCCATTAGTTATCACTTTTTGAGCCTTTGTTTTCAAACGATTTACTTTTTTATCAACAGTTCACTTAAATTAGGGTTATTTTCGTAATAACTATAATGTCGTTAACTTTGACGAAAGTGTTTCGATTCAATCCTTTCTTAACATTAAAAATACATTTAATAATCATTAATAGAGTCAATGCTTTCAAAGAATCGCATTTAAAATCCATTAAAATTTTTTATTCAATTAAAAAAAGGAGAGTTTCACAGCTTTTGTGTGAAAATGAGCCAAAAAATTCTCATAAAAGCGAAAGTTTAAAAATTTATTATTCATTTATTTTTGTATAAATTGTTTGATTATTTAAGTCATACTCTATTTGCATAATTAGTGAATTTGTTTTCAAATAAGACTATTGACAGCTTTGAAAACAAGTTATTATTTAAAAGACTTGAACTGTCTTATTATTGAAGTGAAATTTATTTTTAACAAAGTCTGTCTCTATTTGACATTCTTTTAACGCATCAGTTATTAGTGTTTCTTATAGTCACTGAAGTATAGGGTTTTTGCTATTAATGCATAACTTTATTAATCGAAAACTTATTGGAAATTAATAAAAGTCAAAAACTTTCGATTTCAATAGACTTATAAACTGTTTTTGAGTTAAATATCAATAATTGACGTCATTCTTAAGCAATTTTTTCATATTATTTAGAAATTAAACCCGAAATTCATTTGTTGAGATCGAACAAAGCATTCGCAAAGAAGCCCATCGCACAGGTAGAGGCAGTTCCAGACTTGAGAATATTGGTCAGCCTTTCAGATAATGTGATTAGTGTTCATAATTTAGATCAAATTACTTTCCCATTAATATCATGTCTAACGAAAACAAAAGGCGCCACACTTTTTGTTCTGGATGTGCAAAGACAGCGAACACTTACAGGTGAACATCAGTGCACGTTAAGAATGTGTGCAGTTGTTAAATACCATTTAATGCTCTTTTACTGGAAGAATAATGATTTTCACGAATTAAGCGCTGATTTAAAAGTTCCGGATTTGCCGAAAACCATTGCCTGGTGTTCACAGTCATTGTGTGTGGGCTTTCGTGCAGATTATAGTTTGATTAAAGTGGTGACGGGAGAGCCCAAAGAGCTGTTCCCAACGGGTGGCAAACAGCCCGAACCCACTGTCCTTTTGCTTGAAGGCAATCGACTCGCTCTCGGAAGAGACGAAAAAACTTATATACTTAATAGCGAGGGGTCACCGGTTCTCAATTATCCAATCACGTGGTCAGACATTCCTATAAGTCTAGTCGATGACAAGCCATACCTGGTGGCAGTTTTGCCCTCTTCCGTCATTGAAATATTGACGATTGAACCGAAATTGTTTATTCAAAAGATAGATTTGTCTCAAATAACAACTAATAAAATAAAGCATATCGTGAAATGTGTTAACAAAAGAGGACATTTACTATTGGCCTCAAATAATGATGTGTTTTGTATGATCCAAGTGTCACACGAGCAACAGATCCCACAACTGATGAATGAACAACATTTTGAGTTAGCTCTACAAGTGGTTGATATGTGGAGTGATAATGAAGTCGACGGCATAAGTGCTTCAAAAGGCAGTAAAAGAGAACAAATGACGCAAAAGATTAAGAATATGCATGCATTCGATCTGTTTTGCAAAAAACAATATAAAGAGGCGTTGGCCTTATTCTTAAAGTTAAACACAGATCCGTCTCAAGTAATCGGTTTATTCCCTGACTTATTACCCGATGATTTTAGGAACAAATTAGAATATCCTTCTAAACCACCACAATTAGTGGGCGCAGACCTGGAGACGGGACTCTTTTGTCTTATTGATTATTTGCTTGAAGTGCGAAGAAATGTCGCAAATTCTTCTAATTCTTCTGTTAATATCGATTCTATAGCTAATGATAACACGAATTCGAAAACAAAATATCAACTCAAGAACATAATCGATACAACACTTCTCAAGTGTTACCTTCAAACAAATGACGCATTGGTCGCACCATTGCTTCGTTTACCTGATAATCACTGCCACTTAGAAGAAGTAGAAAAAGCTCTTAAAAGGCATCATAAATACAACGAATTGATAATTCTTTACCAGAATAAAGGGCTGCACAAGAATGCTCTCGATTTGCTTTATAAGCAATCAAAAAAAGCTGATTCTCCTCTCGCAGGCTATAAGAGAACTGTACAATACTTACAGCACTTGAATGCCGATAATTTGGAACTTATTTTCGAATATTCGAATTGGGTTCTCAAAGAATATCCCGAAGAAGGCATTAAGATATTCACAGACGACGCGGTCGCTGATATGGAACTGTTGCCCAGAGAAGCGGTTATAGACTTTCTGCAAAAAATTAATGCAGACTTATTGATACCTTATTTAGAACATCTTATATTTGTCTGGAATGATAGGACGCCTTCATTTCATAACACTTTAATTCATAAATATAGGGAAAAGGTTCGTATACTTCTCAGTGAATATAAGAATTCATTATCTGAATCAGAAGAGGCAGCGCCTGCTGGTCAAGAACCCGGAGAATTAGGGGAATTGCGGCGCAAATTAATGCACTTTTTGGAGACGTCTGACTCTTATTCAACTGAAACGCTGCCGACATATCTTCTAAATGATGGTCTCTTTGAAGAGAGAGCTGTTGTTATGGGGAAAATAGGTAACCATAAAGAAGCACTTGTTATATATGTTCATATGCTTCACGATATGAAAAGGGCGGAAGAATATTGCGAACGAATGTATAACAAAGGTTCTCAAGACAACAAAGATGTAAGACTTCTTTTTTTATTCATTTTTGTCACTTTTGGAATATATTTTTTAAGTAAATTTTCTGAATACCAGTCCTTTATCTCTCAAACTTTGAACTCCTTTAGTTGTATAACTTGTTACATAATATTCAATTAGTTTCATAAAAAGGGTAATAAAGTGATGTCTCGCGTTTTTTTCTTAACCATTATTTTTTACATTTTATGGAAAAACCACTCACTTGAAGGTCACACATTTCATAAGAGGAGAGGTCCGGAAGCCTTAAAGTATAAATAATTACTGCAATAAAATTAGATCTGGTTTCAGAGATGTACTGCATTTCTTGAATTTATTTAATTGCCTCAAACACTGATATCATATAAATATATGGTTTAACTCAACATTTTAAACTAATAACTGTTGTAATCGTCTTAAAAGTCTAAGAAAGCATTCATAACTGCATACATTTATTTAACAAAATCCATTGGACACTAAATTATTATTTTTAAAATGAAATCGTATTAAATTACATAAAAATAACTTTATTGTTATGGTTCATACATTTATTTTCATAAAAAGTTTCTTCTATTTTAGGTATTTTTGACTCTTTTAGACCTATATCTATCAGTTCCTCCTTTAATGTCGAGTAAAGTGACATCAAATCCGAACACATGCAAACTTGAGCCCAATATTCAGGCAGCAATAGAATTGTTAACAAAACATTCTACAAAAATAAATGCTTTAAAGGCTATCAAATTACTTCCAAGTGAAATACCAGTCATAGCAGTGGAACAATTTCTTCAGTCGACTACTAATCATCTGCTTATTGAGCGACATAGCGGTCAAATATTTCGAAACTTATTGTTAGCGCAAAGATTACAAGTACACGAACAAAGAATTCGTTTACAACAGTTTAACAAAGTTGTTGTCGACGAACATGATATATGTCGGGTCTGCCAAAAAAGGATTGGTAAGAGGTATACAAATTTTATTTCTTATTTTTCTACCCTTTTCACATATCTAATGATCATTACTTATTATATTTGTATTTTCTTATTTAGTGTATTCGTTCGGTTCATAAACAAAGATTTAGTTCACTTTATGTGTAAAGAAAAGTATACTTCAGAGGTTGACAGCCTCTCTCTTCCGATTAATGCTTAAATTTTTGTAATTAATTTTATTAATAAAAGTAATCTATAATTTTTGTTTTCAATAAAAGGTTGAATTGTGGTCTTTAATACATTTAAATTAAGAATATTCGCATAAAATTTATATTAGAATATTCTGAATGCCATCATAATTAATAGCATATCAAAAATATTCGTCTTTATTCGTTCTTATGTTATGCTAAAAGTTATTCAATAATAAAATACCGAAACTATTTTTAAGATTTGAATTGCGCAACAGAGAAATTGTTTTGAGCTGACATTTAAATAACTTAAATATACTGCATCTTTATTTGTACTATAATTTTCTTCATATCAAATAATACTGAATATCAGTTCAATATTAATACAAGTTTATTATAATATATACGGATACAAACATATATAGTATCATAAAATAAAATGATCGCATGACTTATTTTTAAGTCACGACCATTAATGTCAGTTTCATTAAGAAAGACATAACTGAAAACAACGCAAATAACTAAAAGACAAATTCGTATGAATAGAAATAGTAAAATAATGATATAGAGTTCATAGTTGTTGTGCCATTAGTTTGAAGACATGAACATTTTAATCAACAATGCATTTACATATTCTCACGCTTACAATTAACTATAAATTTGAGTTTACTCTCAAATATTAGAGGCAATCCCTCTTT
>JAUJYT010000608.1:0-17011 GCA_033996565.1 Nanhermannia nana
TATAGCACTTTAAACTTGAAAAATTTAGAAATTCATTTGGGTCTAGAATACCAACCCCTCAACATATGGTTTTGAATATGGTATCTAATGAAAGCTTTTACAAAGTTCTTTTCAATTATCTGCTCAAATATTAAATATACTGCCTATTTAACAAATTATTTTATTCCATAGTAAAAAAATTAATTTTAGTTTACTTTATATTAGATTTTATCACTATCTATATCAAAGAGGATCTCTCAAAAGAACTTTCAAATGCTTTCATTAGATACCAAATTCAAAACCATATGTATGAGGGTTTAGTATTTCAAATAATATTTGTAATGACTTTTTAGTCATAATATAAATAAAGTATGAAATAATGTCAGATCATATAATTTCAATTTTAATACGATATCAACAATAATACGAACTTATATTTCAGTAAACTTTTGATCCTTTATTATGATAGTCAAGGCTTTAATGATCCAAATGCGTAGTTATTTATTTGGTTCAAAGTTTTATATTCAATTCAAAGCAATGAAAACTGAAAAATATTTATTACTTTTGTGTTTTTATCTCACTATTAATCTGATCTATTCTTTAACTGTTAATCAAAATATTTGTTTTAATCCTAAGAAATATAGATCAGAGGCTATTAAATGGATAACAATTTATAATTGGACTCATAGTAGAGAACACATCATTGATTGCGATATAAGTAATGAAAATCTTAATTACATATCAGTTTCAATCGATGAATACACAGAAGAAAAGTTCTTAACTCTACCCCTTATACTATTAATAGTGTTATATTGTTTGCATTTAATCATATTTTACCTGCACTTAAATGCATATTTCAATAACTGATTGTTCAGTACAACAAAATCAGTGACTTCATAATCACTGTATGTATGGCTTATTCAGATTCAAAAACAATCATTTATTTTTCTTCTTTTGTAATATAAATTATCGAAAATGAACTTTCATTATGAATGTGTGAACTTCTGCTACAATTATAATAATGAATGGTTTTTCTCAACTTAAATAAAACTTTATAACTTCGAGATTTCTATAGTAATTATCATATACTGTACTGTGTGATGAACTGAACTATTCTTATGGACTAAATTGACAAATACTGCGCTTTGTAGAGTGTCTGCGCCGATGAAAAATTATTTAAATTCAAGTCAAAGTCAAGTTAAAGTCAATTCAAAAGTCATAACTCGAATCAATTTGAATCCAGTTATTCAGCAAAATGTCGACTGAAGAAAGTGTTCCTAAAGCTGTGCAAAAGAAAACTGCTGTTGAAGATGACATCAAATGTAATATTGATGAATATAAAGGCGATGTCTTGTATTTGATGGTAGAAGAATTGATTGCAATCGAAGACATGAACTGCAATCCAGATTTGAAACAACGTTTGATGAAAATTGAAAAATTGGCCAAAAAATTAAGAGAACAGCGAATTAAAGACAATGAAATCCAAAATTTAATACAAAGAATAGAGAAAAATTTGGAGATTCAAGAATTGCCTGATTTGCAGAAACTGTTTGAAGAATTGGACACAAAGTATTTCGACTCAAATTTAAGAAAAAAAGGAGTGATAGTCAAGTGGACTAATAAGATGTTTATCAACGCCGGCGTCTGTCTCTCGCAGTTCAACGAGTTGTAAGACATTAAGACATTATTTGTGAAAATAGACTTAATTTAACATTTAATATGTAATTAACTTAACTTAAGGCCCACTGAGATCAGAATTTCAGCAAAATTAATGAGACTGAGGACACGTCAGGATCTGATAGAGACTCTTCTGCATGAAATGATTCACGCATTCATTTTTGTAACTGACAAAGGTTTCTATTAATCAATTGTTTAGTTTTGTTATAAATATATGTTTATTGTTTGATAACTAGAAGACGAGGACATCACAGGACACGGCCCTATGTTTATAAGCCTAATGAAAGAGATCAACTCGAAGGCAAACACCAATATCGGTATATTTCACGACTGGTTTCCTGAAGTTCATTACTATAAAGGCATTAATAGGCAAAAGAGAGCACAAAAAGCAGTCAATGTAAATAATAATAAAAACCAAAAAGAACTAAAAAATAAATAAATAAAAAGATATAATTAAATAACTATTAATATAAATGTATTCATTCTTTTGTTTAATAAAAAGTTTGCGAAACATTTAATTCTATTTTTTTATCTGTTGTATAACTTGTGCTTAACTTCTAACTGAATGTATTATTGAGTTTTAACTCATAACTGAAAAAACTATTGTAAAGCTATGTTAAAAGTGAATCAATGGTCTGAATGTCAAACCCGAACCTTTCAAATGCTATTCATTGTCATTGCTATTGTTCTTTCACTAACTTATAGTTAGTTTGCGTTAAAATGAGTTCATTATAGGAAATGTAGATTTTGCTAAACTTTTAAGTGTTAATAAGAAAAAAGTCTCACTTTTATAACAATTTTAATTTTATAAACAACTTTTATAACAAAAACAATTACTTTAAGATAACTTTAATAACAATTTTTTAAACTTTCAATTATTGAAAGTTTTATACCGTAAGTAAGCAGTGCTTTAAGTCTTTCAATGAATAGATCACTGAGTTCTTCAAATTCTGTTAAAATAATATGAATTTTACAAAAATAAACTAATTCTTAACTAAATTTAAATGTCTTTCAATATTTTTGTTGAATTAATATTAATTAATTAAATAATTGTTTAATATTTTATCTAAAATTGCATTAAAAGTCATTATAAAAGTTTAGACGTAATTCACACATAAATATCGTCACAAAATATTTCAATTAATGAAACAAAATATAAATCAATTATTTGTAAACAAAAACACGTGTTTTGTATAAAACAACGAATCAATTAATTGTTTCTAAAGAGTTACAACTTTTTAATTATCATTTAATTATAACCACAGCTAAATGTCACCGAAGAAGAAAATAACGCCAATTATTGTCTCAAATGATGACAAAGAAGTGAAAGTTATTGTCGATAAAAGTCTAACAAAAGAGAAGTTAAGAAAAAGTTTAGAAAATAATAAGAAATCAGAAGAAGTGAGGAATGGATTCAGTAATGGATTGAGTAATGGATTGAGTAATGAATTGAGGAATGGATTGAGTGTTGAATCAAATTCTAATCAAATGAAATCACACTTTAATGGCATTAATACTGATATTAATATTAATGACAACTATTTTATGGGACAATCGCTTAGAAGTAAGACTTCGGACAATATCTTCTCTAAAGTTATGGAAAACTTTGATTTGAATGAAAAGCAAATAAAGGATATAATTGACAAACAATTGATTACAGAAACAAAACATTTGACACATTTTTATATTCAAATTGAAAACTATTTCCAAAAATGGATTCATTTGTTGAGGTATTCATTCAATCGTATTATATATTATATTAATTACATATTTATTACATATTTATTATATTTAAATATGAATCAGTTGTGGTTTCAATGCATTGCTTTATGGCATTGGCTCTAAACGTAAATTAATTGATTCGTTTGTCTGTCATTGTCTTCAATCAGAACATCATATTGTGATTCAGGGCTATGAGAGTGAGCTCTCTCTCAAACACGTGAGACATAAGTTTATATGAGTTTTAACACTATTTTCAATTTCAATTGTTTTCATTTCTATCAACAGATGATAACTGTCTTAAACGAAGCCATAAATGGCAGAAATGAGTCGATCAGTGAAGAACTGAAACTAATCGAGAGATTGAAAGAAATAGATTTCGATCTCTATTTAGTGATTCATTCGATGGATATTTTGTGCGCAAATAATATGAAAATAAAATCATTTGTTTATAAATGTGTTTCAAAATGCAAACGATTGCATATCATTGCAAGTGTTGATCACATCAATAGTTCCCTCATTTGGTCCACTAATGAATGGAATGCTTACAAATGGTTGACCTTTAATGTGCCCACTCTTGAGCCCTATGTTATAGAGAAAGCCTTCAGTAGTGGGCTATCAATGATTAGCTCTTCGTCTAAGAGTTGGACACAATCACTAACCCTATCGTCGATACAACACGTTTACGATTCGCTCACAACTAATGCACAGAAAATATTTGTATTAATTTTGAATAATTTTATTACAAATGAAGAAACCAATAGTGGGTTCGCTTTTAGTGATTGTTATACTCTTTGTAGAGAAGAGTTTTTGGTCAACTCTGAAACCACTTTAAGAGCACAGATCAGTGAATTCAAAGACCATAAGTTATTGAAATTGAAGAAAGGAGTCGACGGCTCAGAAGTTATTGACGTTTGTATTGAGAAAAGTGTTGCTCAAAAGTTTATTTCAAGGCTCGCATAGAATTATGGCTTTATTTTCTATAACAACTCATTAGACATCAGTTTTTTACTCAATTTTTAGGAATCCTTTTAAATACTAAATAAAAATCGACAAAAGTTTTGTATTACTCTATATGAGTCGTAAAATAAAATTACTTTTTCTTTTAACTATTAAAGTGTCTCTCATTGAAGAATAATTAATAATAAGATAGGAATTGCTTTGAATGCTATTCGAAACGTATATTTAATTTGAAGAATAACTGAATGAGATTTTGATGAATGAATATAAATAGCATTGAAAATGATGTGAATAGTGTTTAATCCAATTGAATGCCTGAGACGTCAATCTTTCGAATCCAGTCATGATTGAGAACCCGCTGAATGTTGATTCTGTAAGTCGGCACCGGTTCGGTCATCGCCAGAGCAGGTCAGCCAACTGTTTACTTATACCGTAGAATTGAGCCCATCGTTGATTCCAATTTCGCGCCGCATATAATAAACACTGAATTGTGAACAAATTTTATTTTTTCCGAGTTTTTCAATCAATTTGGATTTGGAAGTAAGAAAAATTTAAACTACCGATGGTTTTTGCAAACATTGGTATAACTTTTGAACCGGAAGGCATAGATCATTAATTTAGGTACCATTAGAATGGTCTCATTGAGTACTAGCGATATGACTTATCATGTGATTTTTAAGATGCTACGCCCACTTACCCACGCCCACGCCCACTCAGAAAAACCAATTATGTGAAAGATATACAATGGGCGTATCTCATGAACAGGTGGGCGTGGTTTAAACAGAGGCTTAATAGAGGTCTCAAGGTTTAAATCAGCATTACGGCTGATCTGATATCAAAAATTTTTTTAAATTTTTTTCTTAATAATCACTTAATTGATTGTAAAATTTTCATTTAATTTCAAATAGTATTTTATTTTATTTCACTTAATAATAAAAATTCCGGATTTTCCCCATCAGACCTTAGTTCGTCAGTGATTTGAAATGTAATTAGGGATACACCTAAATGAGGTTTAACCACACGGTAGCCTCACTTTATTGCTCTTATAACCTAACCTTATCAAAGAGTTTTTGGCAATAATATCCCTAAACTTCTGAGATTTCTTTTATAAGTTAACCTGAAATAAACATTCTTATAGAGTCCGTTCAATAAAAGTTTACAAAATTCTCTTTTAAACGGATTTTTAATATAACTTTTACTCTTTTAAAATTGAATAATAAGGGATTAGGTTATAATTTAAATACAGGATTGAGCTCAAACCTCTAGTCTCAACTCCGGAGCCCAAAAGAACCTAATTATGTAATTTCTATAATAATTAATTGTTTTTTATATTTGTTGTTTTGGTTAAAAGTTATGCAAAAACATTAATTTTGAATGATTAGGAATAACTGATAGCAAATGAAGAGAGAATCTAAATGACAATCATATGTCACACTCTTTACAATAGAATGGGAGTGAAGGGTTAGCTATAATTTAACAATAGTTAACTAAAGATAAAAGTTTGTCAGAAATAGTTATCAGTTTGGAAAAATGATATTTAATTCATGTCATAATGAATCAGAGATAAGTTGGAAAATAGAGCTAAAAATAATGCATTGATTTCGCCGATAAAGTTGTATTAGTGCGCAAATGCTATTCTCATTAAAATAATGGATTTTATTAATGAAATGTCAAACTTTCTATGAGATTCATAAAGCACTGGGGATTCGGGAACTGGACTTGATATTAGAGATTGAAAACTTCTTTGCATCAATTTTCTCAAGATCTTAAATCCTAAAACCTAAAGCAAACCTACTTTAAAATTATTAAATACACTAATTTATAGATAAAGAATTCATAACTACAGTACAATCCACTATAAAGTTATACCCCTATTATTGTAAAGCCTTTCATTAGATTTTATTACACTTAATAATGAAGAGCATAGGCTTAGGCTCAGCTCGAGGGCCCTTTTTGAGCCTGAGGCTCAGGTTCAGGCTCGAGATTATACTGTAGAGCCTGTATGTAAACGCAGTAAACTTGGATAATGTGATAATTTGTATAAGTAATGTGCTCTTCATTACTTATCAATCTCCCTATACTGTTGTAATTAGAATTCTGTTCAAAATTCATTATAGTTTTTGATTTCACGCGCAAACATATAAGCTATTCTTTAGAGTTATACGCTTTTAAATTCTAACAATTTTTAGAATAACTGTAAAACCGCTATCACTATAGCTATCATTGTAGTGATCCTAGTTTTCGGGTTTAATTTTCACATCGATTCGGGGTCGTTTAATCGGGTTAAAAAATTTTGCCAAAATGGGTTTTATCGGGTTTAATCCGAAAATTTATTTTCAATTTCTGGTACATAGATTCAAAAAATTGATATGTATTAATGAAAATGTCGATCTAAATCTCAATTGAAATATAAAATTGAGTGCATATTTATTGCGAATCAGTTAATGATAAGCGCAAATCTGTTTCAACAATTTTAAATGAAGAAAATGTTCACAATATTTACAATAAAACAGTATTTGAGCAAAAAACTTGATTAAATCCATTCAATACGCACGTTTGATTCGGGTTCAATTGGGCTAAACCCGAAAACTAGGATGTCTATATGACTGCTATCGTATGATTATTATGAAAAAGCTGATTTGATAGAAAAAATTATAAGTAATTATTAATTACAATTAATTTTTCTAATTTTTTTGTTTAACATTTTTCAAGAAGATTCCAATATTAATTCTAATATTTAATAAATATATTAACAATTAATTTAAAATCTAGAATAATTCTTATAAAAGTATGTAACATAGTTTAGCCGCTCAAATATTAATAAATAGTTAAATCAAAAGCGATACAAATGAATTTAAAAATATAAAATTTATATTTAATATTAAACAATTAATTAAGAAAATTTAAAGACATAGTTTTGAAAAATATGAGTAAAAAGATTTCATTTCCAAGTAATGAATAGAATATAGAATACATATAGAATATTAAATTCTCAGAGAAGTTCTTTAGGATAACGATTTCTCGAAATCCAAAAGCTTTCCCTATTCTTAGACATAAAATTATAGCTTCAACACAAGAGAAGCGATAAAATTATTGATGTTTGATAATGAATATGAATTTGGATTAATTGGTTAATGCATGCGATCTTCAAATATTTTATAAAAATAAATATTTATTTGGCTTCGATTTTGCGTATAATATATATTTTATTTAATATGATCTCAATATTATTGCAGAGCAAAGTCATGTCAAATCTATATTCTTTAGCCTTGAAAACAGAATTATTCTTTCATTTGATCTCTACTTAAGTTCATTAACTATAATAACTTCTATTTAAAAGTTAAAACTCATTTTGAAATATGCGAACCTATGGCACAAATATTAATAAGACTCAAATGGATTAATACGTGATAATAGTATTTGAATTGTTGTATAAACGGCATTAAGATATTTCAAATTTAATTAAATACTGACAATAATGAAGATTTTTGGAACTCAAGAATTCAATGGTAATTAGAGAGCAGTTTAATTATAGTTAAAACCAAATTCTGCTTTAGTATAGAATTAAATTTTAATGTTTGAGCAAAAATAGTGTATTTTAGTTCTGAAATTCTGGAATCCGATACTCACGAGTATATCAACTCAAGAATGACTCCAAACGTATTGAATGGCGATTCAACACAAATGTCTGACTTCTTTGCTGATCATTATATCGACTCTCAGTACAGTTTTATGCAATCATTAATTATTAAATCAAAACACTTAATAATCAGTTCAGTTTCAAAGATCAAACCCAACAGAAAGAATGGAATATTCAGTGAAACTTGTGATGAAAAATACAACTCTAATGAAGAATCGATTGCTAATTACAATAATAACAACAATAACAGCAATAATAATAATGTAATTAATAAGGACCACAACGACAAGCATTCGTTGCTTAAGATAACAGAAGTTCCGTCATATTTGAGATTCAACCCATGGGTACTAAACGGGTACCGATCGCCTAATTTATCAGCGATAGGGTGTTTACATTCGTTATCGTATTTCCATAACGAAACGGTCAATATCTTGACGCATGCAATACCTCTGATATACTTTTTGGTGTTCTTCTACAAAATGATTCCGTGGCAAAGAATCAACTGTTCAGTATTGGCATACTTTCACTGCTTTGGTCTCATTAGTTGGGCTTTCGGTAGCGCTACTTATCACCTATTTATGAACCATAAATCTGGTGAACACGGCTATTACCGGTTACTCCAATGGGATATGATTGGCATTTGGGTGACACAAAGCTTCGGCGCCGTCACTACTATATACTCAAGTGTTGTCACATTTCCGATTTGGTTTCAATACTCGTTCATCGGATTGTACGCTATATTATCGTTATTTTCTTTAAGGGAAGGAGTATTAGCCGACAGTGCATGGAAAAGACCCGCCAGCTTTTCGTTTCTGTTTCTCATGAGAATGATTGCTATCTGTTTGAGAATCAACACGAGCTATGTTCGCAAGAATGCAAATATGCAACTGTTTCACGTAGTAATGCAAGAAACCTGGCCTTTGATCGGGGCTTTGATTTCGGCGACTCGAGTGCCGGAGCGATTCTGGCCCGGAATATTCGACTACATTCTGAACAGTCATAATATTATGCACTGTTTTGTGGTGTTTGGTGCTATACATATGCACTGGGCCACTTCTAATGATCTCATTTGGCTCAGCAATAATTTTGATGATCCTATAGCTTAATGACAATAATATTCTATTATATATTACTCACTATTAAATATTATAATTTTGTTCTTCTATGCACTCAAACAAAACTGTTATGATATTTAATATCTGATCAATAATAGCTGTGATATTTAATAATTGTAGACATTCTGACCACTTATGACTTATCCACTTTTGACCACTCATTAAGTTTCACTTGTTTCTCAAGTTTGTTGTAGTTTAACAGTAAATAAATTAAATGATTATTAATAAAATTGAAATAATAAAAGTAAATAAATTGCTTATAAATGAACTAAATTTATATAACGATTTCAATTATTTCAAAACATAAAAGACATGAAAATAATAATAATAATAATATTAATAGTAATAATAATAAAATAATAATAAAAAATAGGACAAATTAAAAAACATAGCAATTTTATATAAACAGAAATATTGCAGTTACAGCACAACAATAATATATATTTTTATATTTACTTTTTTTCACAAAAATATAAGAATTCATAAAATTTAGAATAAATATACTGTAAATTGAATAAACATGATTCTGATTGGTATTAGATATCGTTAGATTAATCAGTTAATAACTGTTGAATAAGAACAGCTACAATTAGAGCGAATAGAGTGAAGAGCAATAGTAAAAGTATTGCACATCTTTGATCGCTACTGATCGCCGGCTCATCGCTATCGTTCACTCGAGATTGTTGTTCCTGTAGTTGTTGCTGTTGCTGTAATAGTAACTGTTGCTGATGTATCTGATGCTGTTGTTGTTGTATTTGTTGCTGCAGTAGCTGTTGTTTGCTCTTCTTGTTATACTTATTACTAATAGGCTGTTGTTCTGGTGTAGTGATTGTGAGCACATTACTGACCACCAGATGCTCTTCAGAAGTTGTGCGAACCCTAAACGAATATTGTTGTTGTGAACTGAGATGTGAAATGCGACAGTTGTTGGAGTGTCCCTGATATACGATCCGACAGTTCTGACTCATGTTCTCAGTGCTCAACTTATTCAACAACATCTCCACCACATAGTGTTTAGCATACAATTGGTCGTGTGAAGAGTGTGGCTGTGAATACGTCCACTTTAACTTCACTGTATTGGCAGTCAATGAAGTGTAGGTCAGGTTTAGGAGTTGCAGCTGAGGCAGTAAATGCTTCGGAGACCTCTGCACTGTCTCTTGAGCCGCTTTTCCTAACTCTTCGTCAAAGGCTTGGCCTTCGTGTTCGTCTTCTATATTACTATTACTAATACCTGTATTAGCAATACTTTCTCTCTTTTGATTTTCATCAAAAGACCTGAGAATGGAATAATCAGTATCTTCTATAATAATGTGTTCCGATTTGTCTGATTGGCATTCATTTGAATTAATACTATCAGACCTATCGATGAGCTGCTTATTCAACTGTGATTGTGATAGAGATTGCTCGCTCTTCAACTTTGCCGTCCATTTAATGTCAGAATTGTGATCAGCCGTATAATTGTCAGAGTTATGATTGTGATTGTCTTGCATTTGCGATGATATGCAAGAGTTTAATGAATTGGATTGTGTGTCACCACCAGTGAGAGTATTACTATTAGTGTTCTTCAAGTTTTGCTCAATTATTTGATCGTATTTGTCGACTAAGTCAACACTTTTGATATTGTGTTCCAATTCGGTGTTAAGAGATTCTTCACACGAAAGCGAGACATCATCGCCGCTCTCTATAACTCTAGACGTCTCTACTGATTGGTCGACAATTTTAAAATTAAATGAATTGCTTTCTGGAACATCTTTTTGATTGACATTATTATCGTGTGTTTGTTCGACGTCCTCAACTTCTTCTTCCTCTTCGTCCTCTTCTTTGATATTTTGCTGACCTCTAGAATCACACTTAAGATTGATTTCGAGAATGGAAGAAGTTTTAGTAGAGTCGAAGTGAGAGTGAGAGCAATTGTTGATATCATTCGCATCTTTATTCTCGTCCAGACTTGTATAGGAGAATGGAGAGTCAGGTCTAGTTTGTGATATAATATCGCCATCGGTTTCGATAATAGTTTTGCTGATTCCATGATCGATAGATTCTTTAAGACATGTATTGAGTACATGTTTGGCCTCTGAGAGACAGTTGTCATTGTGGTTGACTTTTCCGACCAAAACTCGACTGCTGTTAAGCTCATAAGGTTTGCTATCGGAAGGTGTGGCGTGTTTTGTATTAGCGTAAGAGACTTTAGAGACACCATCAACAGAAGCAGCTGCTGTTGAACCAATTTTGTTACGAACTGGAGATTTGCCTAAAGTGTTATTATTATAATAAGTCGGTGTCGAGCGCTTTCCAGCCGGAGAAAAGGTTCGGTTCATTGGATTCATTCGTCGACGATTTGGCTGAGTTGGAAATGCAAGTATATTATGGTGTACTTGTGGGGGAGGGGGTGGTGGGGGAGGTGGTGGAAGTGGTGCTGTGGGAGCCGTTCCCGTACAGCTATAACAACAACAACAACAGTAAGGAAAGGGTTGTTGTTGTTGTTGAGGCATTAGAGCAGCATTTGATGGACTGCTGCCGTTGTTTAGTGCGGAAAGAATTATGTGCCGTAAAGTGCCGTTTTCGTCAACTATTTGCTGAATCATATGTCCGGGCGGTACCTGTTTGGACATGAATCACATTAGAGATACATAAGTATACATAAGTCTTAATTACAGATACGTTTGTCTTTATTATGACAATGTATTGACACTTCAGCTACTATTACAACAGACTAAGGCAATGACACCATTAGATTGTGTTATCGTAACTGATAATAGACTAAAAATAATTTATAGATAATAACAATTACCGTACCTGAACAGGCATTGGTATGGGAGGGAATGTGTGCTGAGATATCATAGTGATAGTCGCCGGTCCACGAAGTATAGTCTCATTGCCGTCAAACAGCTGTATCGATACCGACTCTCCTGATTTGGATAGAGTTTAAGTCAAATAAATGTCTATTATTTAGTTATTATTGAGAGAATAGAGAGAAACAAAATGAGGCCAAAGCGGTGACGACGAGACGGAAACCTTACCCGGATTTACATGTAAATCAACGAAATGAGGCGGTCCTGACAGTGGAGACGCTGTCGAGTTCAACATTTTGTACAAAACGTGAGAAATCTTTTCAAATTACTCTCAAGTCATCCAAATGTTGTGTGTTTTCAATATGTATTGATTTCTATCGATATAGCAGTTAATAGTCATCTAATTTCACTTCCTATTCAAATATTAATTAACACATGAGTTACTATTATAAGTCATTAACATATCAATTATGGATTTATTTTTAGAGTATATTATATTTTATTTGAATATAGCATTCATTTCAATATAGCATTCATTTTATTAAATCATTTATTATTTAGATTTGAATAACATTCGTATCATATCTTACACTATATTCTCATATAATTCATTATAAATTAATACTTTTATCAAACGATAAAAGTTATCAATTAATACACAAACAAATAAACATTAAAATAAGTTAATGAATGACTCAAACTATAGATTAATAACTCGTTAATAAACAAAACCCACAAACGAGAGAATGTCTTAACAGTAAAAGAAATAAAACAAAAAACTCATAATTGAGTCACAATTTCCTTAATTAAAAAAAAGACAAATATTTGGATAAAGCGATAAAAAAGAAGACAATGATTGGTGAAGTAGAAGTTGAATTGATTGATAATAAGAAAGTGATGGTAAACAGTATATAAATGTGTAATAATTAGTAAATAATTAAAAATAATTAGTATAGAAAGGAAGTTATTATAACAGCTGTTGCGCTACTGATTAGATTGAACTGTTCGTAGACTTACTTTGTTTTCGTATTAACACGTATTACACAATCAGTGGTCCATTCATTCATTCATTACTATAATACTGTTTATACGGTTTATACCATTATTTACACCAAATTTAAATACATTTAAAATCATTTGAGTTGACTATAAATTGACAGTTTTGGTGATTGTTTAGCTCCAAAGCAATACATAAGTCTCTAAAATGTCAAACGCTTAGTAAGTATCACATCAATGGTGTAGACGTGGCATCACTTATACAACACAGAGCTGTCAGACAGCGCTTACACTCCTGTCATAGACACACATATGCCTCAGATATGCCTCGATTTCGATAATCTAATCGACATTTTTAGTTCTTTCCAAGAACTACGACGGCCCACACCGCTCACTATTACAAACCCATGAAACCCATTATTACAATACTGTCTATGCTTTCTATAAATCTCAATGAATGCTATCCTCAAAAGTGGTTCACATAACTCACACACAGCTCCAGCTCTACGCTATATTCCTATCAAACTGTGGTCAGAGAACCACTTCTGGGTTCAAAAACCTGTTTCTATATGAGCTGTCAATACCATTGTATCACTACTTTAAGTTTCAGTCGAGTTAGAGTACGAGTTGTTTTAGTCTTAAAAATAGGTTTTTTACGAGTTTGAAAGCATTTCTAAATTTTTGACAATCAGATCATAATAGAAATATTGATGGATTCGGTTCTCTTTACTTTTGAGAGTATTAAACCCTTTAGTATGCGATTAAACTATATTTTATGGCAATTTGCTTCAAAACTAAATTCACAAATAATCACAACAAAAGTTTAAATTGTTTTGCTTTATATAACAAATTATGTAATTTTGTGTTATTTCGTGTCGTTTTTTGTATTTCTCTTTTCTTTGAAAACATTTAACGTTTGGTTTTATGTTTCTTCAAAATTATTATGTAATACAAATTTCGATAACAAATCATCTGTATATGCATTTGGTTGGTTTGCAATTACAACTAGGGTTACAATATAGCGCTTAAAAACCTTTTGGGTTCAATATTGCTCTTAATTTTAAGTAAAATTCTTTTATTGTACGTCACCATCAGCTTCACCATCAGCTTCGCCATCAGCTTCATCTTCACAATTATAAGAAGGAATATCAATAACATAAGTTGGGGTGTAATTCGTTAGGCTTTGAATTAGTTAAAAGTGTGAGCTGTACTAGAATTCAAAACTCTGTTCCTATCTTTTGATTAGTTTCTAGAGTTCAATACCAGCTGTGATATTCAAACTCATAAGGAATGCGAAAATGTTCCCTAAACTCTGTATCACTACAAGTATTTGATTACACAGTCTTTAGTATTAATTTACAAACTCGTAAATACGATAAATTTGAATTCATTGATAAAGTGCAGTAGTAATTGAAGCAAATAATTAGCCATAAACAGGAGCGACAAAATCGGATTCATTTATATACCTTTCAGTATCAAAGGGAGAATCGGATCTTAAAAATAGTTGAATGGATAGGAAATCTTATCGGTTAAGAGAATTTTCTCAGAAATCAATTTACAGATAATAGCGTTCATGAACTACTCATAAGTTTAATTGCGTTCATTAATTAGTTTCATTTTATATCAATTATCACATTAAAATAGGGGTCAGAATATATTTCAATTGAAAATCATACTAAATATATACCCCTATGACTAAACAGATATGACTAACTGTTATGACTCTGTTATGAATATATTACCAAACTTTATAGAGAATTAAACAAACTTAATGTTCGTAGAAATATATTTTCAGTGAATTGAAGCCTAAAATGAGAACCTCTACAATTTGGCTTTCATTCTACAAATAAATAGTATCTAAGAATAATGGGAATAATGCGCTTTTGTAGTAAATCTAAAAATTAGAGCTAAAACAGATCTGAGCTCTTGAATGCATAGCAAACATTTTTAATATTGCATATTATTCTTTATAAAAGTTACAATTTCTGATAGACTTACGCAATCGTCTCACACAATAAAATGAATAAGTTTCTGAGCCATAAGTTATTGTTATAATAAGTCAGATGGAATGGGTTCATATACGTCTATGTCGTCACAAATCGCTATCTATAGATATATAACAAATATTAAACTCTCCACAAATCATATAATTGTTTTACAACTTCCAAGAATTAATTCACTTGTCGTAAAACACGAACCACTAACTCATATAAACTTTAATTGCTTTTTATTTCTTCAAAAGCTTTTCAATTACTTTAGAAACAACTTTAATGTTGTCAACACATTTGTATTTAATACTTGAAAAGTTTACGTAAATTGAATTTAGTTTAATTCAATCTGTAATACTGTGGAATCAAGTTTCTTATGGAATATTACCAATACTTCAAAGAAGTGGTTAAATTATAATCAAATGAACACAAGAGAGCTTCTTAAGCAAGTCTATAAATATAAATATTGTAAAATAGATCCGAAATATATAGTATTTGAAAGAGTGAACTCTTTTTCGATCAATGGCTCAAATAAGCAAATTTGACTATTTTATAGTCATCTTTTTTAAGACTCGATTTGCTGTACAATAACACTTAAAGCTAAAAACCAAGTGTTGAACTGCCTCTTCAGACTCATAAAATTGGCTGATTTCCAAACTTATTTGACAGCTACTCATTTTCAAAGACATAACATAACTCTGCGATTTCCATCATTAGTATTAATATGTAACAGAACTTTAATCCCTTCTGGAAAAAGCATAAGCTCTTTAGCTGTTTAACAAACCAAACGGAAATATTGCTCAAAATATGCTTACTTTATGTTTGTTTCTCATAAAATACAGACTTACAGACTCGACTATTCGACTATTCAGGTATTTCAACCGAATCGTTATTTAAGAATTAAAAATTGTTTATTGAATTAGTACTCATTATATTTAGAATTAGGGCTTCAAACCTGTATTCACTTATTTGATTGATTTTCAAATCATAATATCGCTAATGAATTGCGTCAAACTATCAAATTATGTCAGAATTGTATTAAATCTGTTAGAGTTAGAGTAACTGAGTTAGAGTTAATTCAAGCCTAACTCAAATAATACAGAAGTGATGCACATATGAATTGATTTGTGATGACTGGCGATGACCAGAGCTAGACCAGAGCCAGACCAGAGCCAACTACATTGTAATTTTTATTCTTTAACTAAGAAATGAGTGCCTAATATGAGATAATATGAAAATCTATATTGTCTTGTTTTGGGACTATTGTAACAATTGTTACGGAAAACTAACAGTCATAAAGAGGTGCTGTTAAACTCAAGATAGCATAAAAAAGTTGCGTTGGAGAGGTTAGACATCTGGTCTCATAATCAGAATTCTAAAATATCATTGGTTCTCATACTCCATACTCATAATTTGACAGTTTGTTTAATTAAATAAATTAAAAGTTAAGCACAAATCTGTTTAATAAAAACTTATTAAAAAATACAAATTTTTAATTCAAAGGAATAATAATAACTTTCCGAAAATCAAATAAGGGAATAGGGGAGGGTGACTGTACAGTACAGCACAGGTTTACTGATTATAAGTAATTTTTAAATAGATTTTTTTTGTAAAAATTGTCTAATTATAATGCTTTTTCTGCTTATCTTTACAAAAATGTCGAATTTTCTGCTTTTTCTGCTTATAATGTGAGATAAGCAGAATTTTGACTCTATAAGTACAATCTCGTCTCGTATTTTCATAATATTTTGCATCTCGTCTCTTCTCGTCTCGCGAATTAGAGTCACTCTTATCTTAAACTTCTAACAACTGACAATTGGGATTAGGGATTAGGGCACATTCCTAATTACTAGAGGTGGGTATTTTCGAGAGTTTCGATTTCGGCAATTTTCGAGTCTCGAAAACTCTCGAAAAAATTTTAATGTCATTTTAGATAAGAATTTTTGCTGAAAATGCTTTTTATCTGTGTAAATGTGAAAATATATTATAATCAAAGGGTGGATAATAAGCAAGCAATATATTCAGAAAAAGTGCTTAAAAAAGCACGAAAAAATGACAAAATAAGCAAGTAATAAGCATGAAAATTTTCACTTTTATTCATTTATAACATTGATTTAAATACTATTTTTAAAGTAAAAAATTATA
>JAUJYT010000609.1:0-17005 GCA_033996565.1 Nanhermannia nana
CTAGTTTTTCAATTGTATCTATAAATCAGTTGAGTTACACTTTAATTAATAATTGTTATTGTCTTATATTTCGCAATTGGTTATGGCTTTGAAATTAGATCAACATTTGAATAAAAAAACTTTTGAAGCTTTCATTGAATTGAAATAGTGAAAGTCAGCATTGATTCATCTAAATTATCCTGTTCGATTGTCTTCACGATAATGACAGCTAAGCTTTAAGTTTTCGCCTTTATTTCAATACAAAATAAAATTACACCACTTAAGTATTCTAAAAATTTGTTTTTCTCGATGTTAAGAACCTCCTAAAAAGTTAGAACCGGATTATTAAAATATCTTAGAGTGGTATTAACTTAACATTATATGAAGATTGATGGCAAATCTATTTTTATATTATTCAAAGTTGCACACAATTAATGAGGAATATGTTTGAATTAAAAATACAATGTAATTGTTTTTGACTTTGTTGACATTTGATTTAACGCATAATAATTTGCTTATTAAATAACATTTATTTTGATTGAGACAACATAAAAATATAAAATGGCATTTTTCATCAAATTAATTCATGAAAAAAAGTTGTCATGACGTAAACGCCTTAAATATTTAAATAGCAGAATAGGCATTAATGGCGTGTTTATTAAAAGTACAAATATGACAAAAATCTAATAAAGAAAAAATATGAGAAGGAATAATAATTATTTAGGACAGTCATTAAAGTAATAAATTTCGCTCAGTTTTTTTGTATTCAGCCAATTATAAAATGTTATGACTAAACCTTTTTTCGAATTAAAAAAACTTTTTTCCACTGCATTTCTGCTGAGATAGATATTCCTTAGATAAGGGGTTGTTATACTGTGGCGCATAATATTAAAAAATCTATTGGATTAAATTCAGTTCAAAAAATGAAAGAACCCGTAATTTGACATTGAATTTAATAAAATTAATTAATGATTTTATGAGCGATCACTTGAAATTGAAACAAGAAAACATGCTGGCAATGATCTTGTTTTAAGTTAGCTCTCGATGTTTAATATATTAACCTTGATTCAAACATAGGTAACATAACATACTTTGATTTCAAATTGGGAATGCATTTGGAGCGAATAAAATTAGGATTTTCTAATCGTTGGGTTTTTTACACTATGAGAATTAGTTTGGATAATATTTATATTTATAGACAAATTCTGTGGGAGTATTAAAAAAAAGGAAATTTTAAAATTGTTTCGAAATCCTGTATAACTCCTACTATGTTTAGTTTTAAACCTTCAGACCAATCCTTAGCATAAATATGAAATAAGTATTTGTGTTAGAGAATTAAAAATTACTTATAAGCAACCATAGAAATAATAAACGAAATCAAAATAAAGAAATATTGTGTTTATTTAGTGATGTTTGTTTGTAGTATTTATTATATCTATAAATCATTGTTTAATAAAAAATCTCTAGTATTTATAAAATCCAAAGTATTTTTGAAACTTTAAAGATAAATATTTTGCATACTTTCTTTGCAATAATCTAATTTGCATTAATGATTGTATTGAAACTGAATAGAAATGAGTGGGCGATCAAATTTTTGTTAATTATATTGTTGATTTCAAGCAAAGGCAGTTTGTCTTCTTATATGTCAACAGTCGACTTCATCCACTTCAAAAGGCAAGTGTATGTGTTCCATAAATGCGGGTTTGATGAACTTGTTCTACGAGTCCGCGTAATTTTTTCTTCTCTAGTTAGAGCATTGCATAACTGGTAGTTACAGGCCGTAGAGTCAGTTGAAGTCCTTTTTTAATATAAGTTAGTTTGGCATTTCATGCTATCGGGAATGCATAAATGCCTTATGAGCTCCACTTTGAAAGTGCATGTTGTGAAAGGCTCATCATTATAATCAATATAATACCACATTTTGACTTCTCATCTCATAACAAGTTCTTCACGCGACCACATCATCGCTTATTATTTGCCAGTGAAGAGTTTCGCACCAGGAACTGAACCGCATAATAGCTATTCTTTCATATTTTTCGTGTTAATATTAATAACTGAACAAATATTTTACAAAACATCTCAACTATTTTCGTATTCATTGGAATTAAATAAATAAATAGACAGTTAAACTACTATTCATCGCAATCATGGATCCATTCGGAATGAGCGTCAAAATAACTAAAGTAAGATTATACCGGATTAACATTAATCTTTACATAACATAAATTCCTTCTGAGTAATTGTAAAATAAATTGAATTAATAATCATTGTGTGAATTCAAGTTTATAAGAGTTGTATACTGTGAAGAAATATTGAAAGAAATATTCAATATGTATATAGAGGTCATTTAGTAAATAATCAAAGAGGAGTGGATAATAATTAGGGTCTGTTAAAAGGCAATAGATTTGCTATTTAGAACACTTCATTCTGCGATCTCAATGCTTGCAAATCAAAACACAAACAAAAAATATTTTTGTGAACTCAATTTATTCGTGAAAAGCAAATTTGCATTAATGCTATGTTATTGTGCCTTTAGAATAGTCACTATTTGATTGCCATTTATTCTTGAATAGCCATTCAAAATTTGATGTATACTTAACTACTTATATAGAATTTATAGCTATTAACTAACAATAATAATCTTTTAAACAGCATACCATACTTTTTAAAAGCAATCGTTGCCTTAATCGTTAGCATTGTTTTTGAATAAGTCATATTTGAAATTTTTCAAAAAATAAGTGATCAGTCGTTCAGCAGCCGAAAATAGTGAGGCATTACAGTGTAGTTCCGTTGAAAAGTGGCCCGAAATGCATGGATGCGCTAACATTGAAAAATCATTGCCCTTGAGCGTAATAAACTAAACTAAACAGGACTTTCTACTAAAACTCTCCTCTACTAAAGTACTGACGCTTTTCTACTACTGCTTCTCAAAACCTTACAGTATATTGTTTTCTACGTTTGATACTCTTTTTTGAACCTAAGATAGAGCATATGTTTGAGGTGAAGTAGTTTTGAAATATCTCTGGCTTGTGCTCTACGTCGACTATCGCATACCTTACGAGATATAACGTGTACTTTTTAAGTAATGCCAGTGGCGGCGATCAGTTATGTTTGTGCTGTAACAATATGCTCACCTTTTCTACGATCAAATACTTTTGTTAATACTTCGTTCAGGGCTCAAAAAATGAATGGGATTCCAGGCGTTTATGAATGATGTTATTTGACTGACTATACTGACTATCATGCAAAGTATTTTCCTGTGATCCCTCTCTCGGATTTATTGGTATATCCCGTGTGTTGGTCCCATTGGGCATTGTTATCGTTTGTTCGTGTTTAAGCTTCAATCTGTTTAGTTTTTCCTCATCTTTAGCTCAGAAGGAATAGCACTTACAGTATGCGCTCTAAAGCGCATTCATTCTATTGTAAAATTTTATTTTATATAAAACACGATTTCTATAACTAGTATTTACAATAATTTTCTTTCATCATTGGTGAGAAGATTTGTGAATCAACTTTTTTGGCACTTATGTTATTATTTTTATTATTATTATTTAATGAGAACTTTTGTGAATTTTCTAATAAACTTTCGCATCGGATCGTAAATTTACAAAAGCATGTTATTTATAATATATTCGAACTTAATTTAATACTGGGATTGTTGTGAATAATTGTGATTCAAATTATGGTTAGTATGGGTAACGCATCCTCTTGTTGTCTGCATATCTATCGGTAAGTTATTTAAATTACATTGAATTGAAACCGCTCCTAAACTAAATAAAATATTGCCCAATATGTGTGTTATTTTATTCCAATTGTCATTCAATTTTACTGTTGAACAATCAAAAGTTGATTCAGCAGATTATAAAATACTGTTTTATAAAAATGATGATGCATTCGGTTTTTATTTTATTTGTTTAATACTTTTATTCAGTAAAGTATTAGTTGTTCTTTATACTAAAGTTTTGGTTCAATGTGTTTTGCATAAAAGTTATAGTGTTCTTAAGTTGGATATCATATGACGAATATTGATAACACTAAGCCTTGTTATCACATAAAACCTTTCGAATCGCTCTTAGTATTTTGGATATAATGCTAAGTTATATTAAAGTAAATGTTTTTTAAATTATATTTTATGAGTGATAAGACATTTCAGGATAAACTTAACTCAAACATAATACTGTACTAATATTGATATAATATTTTATATTATGCTGAACTATAAGCCTACTGTTCTGTATACTACTGTACACCTGTACTGCTATGAGTTATTTCATGCTTAGCTTTATTATTAGAAATATAATGAATATCAGTTTGACTGACTCTTTAGATTACAATTGTATAGAATCAGTCCTACAAAAAAAGAAGTTATTGAACAAAATTAATGTCATAACTGAAAATATTCGTATTATTTTGAGGATATTGGCTATAAGTTTGCTAAAAATGACTTTATTTTTTAAGCTTATTTTTTAACGTAAGTTCAAAATTAGATAATACTTTGGTTGAAAGTTGAGATAAAACCTATCAAAATTAGAAATCAATTGACTCTTTGATAAGTAGTAAATAACTCGGATATTATCGCAAACAATAAAAAATGATTGTTTAGGGAAAAAATAAAATTTAGTGATTATTTGAGCCAAAATTGCCAGACTTCCTAATTCGCCGCTTTGTTTGTTTGTCTGTTTTGAGTTCAAATTTTCTATTTTGTTATTCAGTTTAGAAGAATGTAAAGTAGAAAAACATTTAACCATTGAGTCGTTGTACTTTACGATTACAAGTTAATAGTTTTTATAAAATTATTCTCTTCTTGAAGATTCTCTGAGAAACGATTTCTCATGAATGCAGAAAAAACTTGATGTAAACTTATTCTGTTAACAAGATTTTAAGTTTATTCCTTTCGCGTACTCTTATTTGAAAGTTTTAATATCAGTTTCAGTGAATATATATTATTACTTATGAAAAAATAAGACGAATTGTATGTTATTAATAGAATTAATGGTAATTCAAATTTTTTTATTATGGAATTTGCACAAAAACGAACTTTTAATGATCAATTATTTTAAATAATTATGTATTCAAACATTGAAAGTATTAGAGTTCCGCCTTTTAAGTAGAATAAAATTGAATTTAAGAATAAACTAATGAATAACCCTATAGTAAATAATTTTGAACAAACCAAAAAAGTTGGACATTAGGTTCAATAAATTCATTTTCACTTTATTGTTCATAAAAAATGTAACTAAAGTGTGTATGAAATTATAATCATAATAATAACATATTTATAATTTCTCAGCAATATATTAAACAAAGAAAAGGTTATAAATTATGTTTTAAATATATTACACAACGCCTCGAATCCTTTGCGCTTATATTAAATCCAAGTGAGATGAGATTTGTGTCTACATTAAAGCTAAATTCATTTTATTAATAGTTTGCATGAAATAACAAGATAAATGTAATATAAAAATCATTTTAATTTCTAATTTTAAGTGAAGTAACTCTTTAAAAGTTTCCACTTCTTGATAACGTTAAAGGAAACTAATTATTTATAAATTTGTTTTTAGCAAAGTTTTCCTCTTAATATTTTGTCGCAAAGTATTTTTAATTTTAAATTATTAATAAAATTTGATGACTCAATAGTAACTCAAGACTTGTTTCGCAATTAAATATTATTTTAAACTAACAATAGAAAAATATGATGAAACACAATGTTAGTTCAGTACTGTTTGTTCATATTTGAGCTCATATTTAGCACATAAATTATAGCAAACCATCAGATTAGAATTTAAACCGATTTGTTTCACTCCAATTTGTTACTTCTAAAAAAAAGGCTTTCAAAATAATGTTTAAGTTATTAATTATCTGAACAAATTTGAATTTGTAGTCTTATAGTGAGACAACATGAACATGAACTTTAGATAATAATGATTGTAAACTTTAATTGACAAAATTTAGTTTAAGCAAATCATAATTTAAAAGTCCAAAATGTTTTTTCAATTAAAAAATAAGTTATAGTCTGTTGTCAGGCGTCAATTCTAAACTTAAACCTGATATTGTCCTTTGAATAGCTTGTAATAGTAATTCTAGCCTTTGGCGTGTTTTGAAATTCTAACGCATATTCCCTCAGAGGACTGCATAATATATTTCATATTCAGCATTATTTAAGATTTTATGAAGACAGCATTCCTATCGTTTGTGAAGGTTCACTGACATGTGCTCAGAATATTTCGAGATCAAATTCAGGCATCAATTCAAGTAACAAACAAAAAAGTAAAAACAGGATTCAACCTTTGCTTTAAGATAAACTATCATTTGGGGATTGCCTTTCGTTAATAATTTCTAATACTAATAGATCATCGGTCCCAACACTAATGCTGGGGTTCAATGATTAGAGGACACGAAAAAAGCTTTAGGAAAAGCTGGGAAATGACTTTCAAGCCAACAAAATCCTTGTAAAGGTCGACAAAGGTTGAGGCCGTGCTCTTGCCTTGACCTTAACTTCAACTGCTCAGCAGTAGACTTCGCCTGATTATAGAGTAGAAAAACATAACTATTCTGAGAAATAAATTATTTCAATATTTTTTTAGAACTTCTAAAAACAACATTTAGGCGAACGTTATATAATAATAGTTATATTAACCAATGTCTCGACCATTAGAAAGAAAATGCTTTACGAGTGTTGCACATGCATTAGAAAATGCATATAAATCGTATAATTGCTCACCTGATCGCCTTCCTTGTTCCCGTGCACACGTCCACACGCAGATGTAACACTCAATTAGCATAGTTCGGCATTGTGTGCTCTCCAAGGACATCAAAATAACCATTTATATTCTCAAATAATTTATGTTTTGCTATACTATCCCAATACTTTTTTTTAATGTACCGTAAATGCAATTTTACCATCACTATCAGACAGCCCATCACGCGTTGCTTCGCTTAAGAATATAGCCATTCACCCACTTTCAATTTTGATTTCATTGCCAAACTCTACAGAAAAGTTATAAAATTGTTATGCAATTACATTACATTCATGTTTGGTTGCGTTTCCACTGCCTCTTCATTTTTGAAAGTTTTCAGATATAATTAAAAATAAAAGCTTTGTGCGCAAAATTGCTGTTTCTTCATCTATGAATCGGCTCTTAAAAGACTTAAAGATAAGAAACTTTTAATTTTTTTCCTTTTTCCAATGTTTGAAAGATTTCCTTATTGTGATAAAATTGATAAAATGCCTGTTTTTTAAAAGTTTAAATCTAAGTGTGTAATAAGCAATAATAATTACTATGTCATAGAGGGATGGGTTTGAAAGTTAACAAAAAAGTTAATCAGACATAAATTTTTTTTAAATGTCAAATTATTTCTTCGAAAAAATAGAGTGTGAGATCACAATAAAATATTTTGGTTATCTATTGATATATAAGAAATTTGTCTTTTATTGTGTCGTATCATTGCATAATTTATTCGCTATATTAATGTTGCTATAGTTGCCTAATCATACTACAGTACTTTAATTAAATGTGGGGCTGATGTGGGGTACAGTTCAGATAAGACAATCATTTGACTATAAGGGTGTTTTGTGAATAAGCAGGCATTTTAAGAACACAATGAGTGCCAATCTGTAAGTCATTTCTTATTTACTATTGTTTGTTAACTTTAGCTTAAAATTTAAACTCAAGTTTTCTATCCTTAGCAACTAATAAGTAAGATAAATCCCAAAACCTAACCATATCATGCTTCGGAACTTTCTTTTTATACGCTGTAGTTGTACTGATTAGTTGCAAAATAACAAATTACTAATATGTTGGTTACTTGTGTCTTATTTTTTCCTTAAATGTCAACATAAAAATAACAAATAAATCTCAGTTTTGCTGAGATAACAGATAATACTATATATTATTTGCAAATTGTGATTATTATTGGAATTCTTTTTACCTCATGAGATAAAATAGAGAAATATTTGAGTTATACTTATCACAAATTATAAGTCAGCGACAGTATTGACGTAAACCTTTCTTTAAGCGATGTCTGCATTTTTACAATATTTATCTGTTGAGAGTTTCATTTTAAAAGTGAGTGAATTAAATTATATGAGTATTTGCTTTATTTCATTTAGACTATATTTATGTGGGATATAAAGGTAGAGTAGAGTTAGAATTTATTTTAAAATGAAGTTAATAATACCCTTTTGTTAATGACTTATATCCAGTTTTGATATATCTTTTACTATCATTTTTGGTTTGGAATAATTTATTATATTATATAAGTTCTTATAAAAAACGTTATAAATATTTAGATTTTTTATTGCCTTAACTTATTTAATGATCTGTTACATACATTATGATAGAATAATAACTTATTATTAATAAGTTATAGAGAGGCACCTCTTTATAAGTATGTTTTAATGTGAAAAAAATGAAGTCTAAAAATAGCTGAATTAACAATATTTTGTCAAAATCATTTGGAAAAGCTTTAGATTGTCTCTGCATTAATATTATGTTCAATTATACAATATAAGCGCTAAATATAGGAAATATGATTCTCTACTTTACAGTAACGCTCATTTATATATTTTATAAGCCCTTTCAATAACATAAAAGCCAAGAAGTTTAATCATAAATAAATAACTTAAGGAATGTGAGCTTTGAGTTTTGAATGGTATAGAAAAATGTATGGCACACATTTTTATCAATTATTATTGTTATAGTTCACTAATGCAATGCAAAACACTGAAATGACATAATAAATAAAATAAAATGAACACAATTTGCAATTGATTGGAAATGTCAGAACTCCAAGTATGGGACTATTAAGGAAGCAATTGAACGGTCCGATAGAAAACACTTTATCTTGTGCTATAGCATAGGTAAGCGATAACATGTTTTCCACCGGACGGTTCAATTGCTCAATAAAAAAATTCATTAATTATTGTTTATAAAACAAAACTCCAAATGTAAAAAATTGATTGATTGTAATAATAAAGTAATATTTCAAGTTATTTTACAACTTGTAAAATAGATACAAAAGAAAGTTCAGCCTTTTGATGGTATTTCATACGCACAAGTTGTTCGCGTGAATCAGTAGCTTAGGAGCAATGATATGTGTGAATGACTTAGTTTTATTGCAGACTTACAATAGCATTACTTATAAGGATTAAATGCCTCTCCTGTGAACATTTTATGCTTGTATTGATACGATTCTCAATTAGTTTGGAAATATTTGTTTGATAGTCTCATTTGTAAAATGAAGTACAGAACTTCACTTTGATGAAGGAGGAAGTGAAGAGATTTTTATTTTATTGTTTACGTATTTCTCTTTCGATTTCTAGTCATTAATTAACAATTTCATAACTATTAGTATTTTTCTCTTTTAAATCTTAACAGTTCAGGAAATATGAAAAGTGCTGTTTCTTCATCATCATCGGGAAGTGAAAAAGTTGGTGGCAGTGGTGTTGCGTCAAGTGTTGGTTACGATTTAGAGGAAAGTAAACCAAAATCTACTAGTAGGATGAGTTGTGCCAGTGATGACAGTTGTGCTATTAATGAGTTATTAGAAGGAAGGATGGACTTGAATGTTACGCTTCCCAATAGTGGAGAATCAGTTGTTTTTAATGTTGAGAGACGTACTCCAATGCTCGACTTATTGGTCAATATTGCAACTCAGTATCGCTTTAATGCAGCCAATTATACTATCAATGCTGGTGACCATGATTTTAAGGCGAGTACACCTATCGGTTCACTTGATGTGAATCAAATTTTAATTATTCCTAAGCCTACAAAAAGTGCTTCATTGAAAAGCGGGCCTTCAGTCATACCATTTCAGACAACATTTAGACTTCAAGTCAATTTACCGAGAAATCAATTAATGGTATTAAGAGTCACACCCAATGCTAGTATTGCTGCTATCAAACAGATTATATGCAGTGAAAAATCACTCGATTCATCCAAATACCAACTCGTGAGGTTTGCAGGAAATAGTGAAGGCCCGCAAATTTTAGAGCCAAATAAAACTTTAGCCTATTATACTCTCAATGAAGTGACTTTAGTGTCAAATAAAACTCTGGCACAGATCGAGATCCAATACGGGACTCCCACTACTTCACAGGTCGATATGTCAGATACTCGAACCACTTCGACCAGTGTGTCAGCCAATAAAAAAACAATTCAGTCACTAATAATAAGTCAATCAAACCCGGATTTTACGACTATAGACGATAAAACAGTGTTAAATCACACAAATCCTAAGCCAATAAAGAAAAGGCCGGCACCACCTCCGCCAATGCCTTCATCAGCAACTTTGCCTAACAATCTATTGTCGGTACAAATCAATGGTAATAAAAATGAAAATAATATTACAAACTTGAAAAATGATGACTCAATCATCAAAACTGCTGTCTCTGAATCTATAATAGAAACAAAATCCGAATCTAAGTTATCAAAAAGTGTCGTCAATCATGTTCGCCAAAACTCAGGGTCAGATTCAAGTGGTTATCATGAGTCTGTCTTAAGTTCCGACTCTCCTGAATCTTCGTCAGCTGTCGCAACATTACCCAAATCAAGTTCAACGACAGCCTCTATTTCAGCACTTAATATAAGTAACAAACAAGCCGTTAATAATAAGACAGTTACTAAGAAACGTCGCGCTCCACCACCGCCTTCAAGTCAACATTTGAATACACATCAAGAAAATAATAACAAACTTAATGAGAATAACATAGAGGAGAATAAAGTAGCAGTTGAATGCATGAGTGATGTGAGTCCACCACTTTCCACATCATCTTCATCTACAAGTGATTCAAGCGGTACCGCGTCTTCCATTAATAACAGAAGCCTATCTCCTATTGTAATTACACAAACCAATGGTTCATCAACACCTCTCAGAACATCAATGAACTCCATAGAAGTTGCATCAGAGCCTTCATTAACTCCAACATCACCTCAATTAGAGGACAAACAAGAAGAATCACCACCAGCAACGCCAACACAAATAATTGATGATAATCCAGACCAATCCGAATCGGTTGAAACAAACTTTTCGAGTGATATGTCAAATGTTGAAGAGGTAACGCATACTGAAGCTGGTTTAGTAAATGCAGCTCATAATTCAGTAGATGAAGAGCTTTCATCAGACAAGCTACAAGAATCATTAGACAGCGCACGAACAGAACCAATTATGTGCCAACAGAACGATAATTTAGACATTAAAGACAATGAGGATAATAATAACAATGAAAAAATGTTAGCACTAAATCAAACATCTATTTCAATACATGATAGTAATGATAGCGATCTTAATAAAAACAGTGCATCAATCACTTCAATCAATGCTGAGTCAGACGCAGAATCGCCTACAGAGTCGCTACCGAAAGAAGCTGAAGTCAGTTGTATTGCACCTGCACTCGCTGTTAGTCACGATAATGACCTCTCTGGTCATGATTACGTGGAACAGGTGGAGGAAAGGGATATAAGCAATATAATCGATAATGAAAAGCAAGGTTCGATTGTTATGCCTATCATTTCACCGCCGCTTCAATTTGTGGATGAGTTTGTGCCTTATACTAATGCTTCGGTGACGGAAACTGCTAACAATTGCTTGCATGACCATCAATGCGCTGATGGTAGTGGTAGTGGTAGTAGTAGTGGTAATGGTAGCTATCCTTCTATTTATAATTCAAGCGTTAGGTCATACTTAGATAGTGTTCGCAGAGCTTATTTGCATGAAATGAAAGGTGACGGGAACTTAAAGCTAACAGGTTTGGCTACTCTTACAATGCTTTTCAATTGAATGATAGCACGAAATGTTAATTTAATTAATGTTAGTTGTATTGTATGAGCCGATATACTACGTCTCATTTCTTCTTATAGGTGTAAATCAACTTTACAGTAATGAAAAGTCAGGCAATCATAATAATGAGTGTGAGAGTGACCCAATACAAAGTAATTATAACGGTTGCTATTTTCAGTTTCACATTCTTTAATAATCACTTTAATTATATTAGAGGTTTAGAAAAGTTTAGAATTACAATAAAGTTATAGAAATTTCAAAGCTTATATACAGGAGAGAAATCTTCTGCAAATTAATCTTTCAGACATTTGGCTCTATTAAAAATTAAAATTACTTTTTTATCACAACAGATATGAGTGAATTTGAATTAGCGGAGATGTCATTGCCATTACCTCCGCCATCACCTTTTCAAAATAGCAATCATGACGAGCATAATAGCTCTGTACATGATTGCGATGATGAGATGGGTCATATGGGTCAAGGTGTTCAACTTAATAGTCCAACTTCTGTTAGCGACACAATAAACGAACAGATTATCGACAAACTTATTGTTAACGAACAAATTAAAGATGTTATTAAAAATTCGCATACAATAGATCACAATATTAAGGATACAATAGAGCCCACAATAAGTTATATTACCAGTGATAGCAATAAGAGTCAGCCTGAAAGTGAAACTACAACTCCCTTAATTGTTTCTGATGAGGACGAACTTAACAAAGAAATTGAGGTGACTTTGCAGTCATTCAATGATGAATTAGATAGACTTGAATCAAAAGACGAAAGTGAATTCAAAGATTTGAATAATAAACAATTAGTTAGCGATAAATTAGAGGCTAATTATGCAA
The DNA here is from genome assembly GCA_033996565.1 of Nanhermannia nana. Taxonomy (NCBI): domain Eukaryota; kingdom Metazoa; phylum Arthropoda; class Arachnida; order Sarcoptiformes; family Nanhermanniidae; genus Nanhermannia; species Nanhermannia nana. The sequence continues at coordinate 12,606 of JAUJYT010000609.1, forward strand.
TGAGTGCAGCAAATCAAACAAATGATAATAAGATACAAACTAATACTCAAGAAGTGAACAGAAACAATTCAAGCAAAGTTTCAGTTCAGGTCAAGCAAACGACTGCAAATAGTTCTGAAATTGAAACGATTAAGAGTGAGTTAGAAAAGAGAGAAACCCCATCACCAACGCCTAGAGTTTTATCGTCAGTCAACGGAAAAAGTAAACTAATAATGAATAGAGACGACTCTCAACCACAAGTATCGAAATCGTCAAACGGAAAAACAACATTAATTATAAACAAGACCCAAACGCCAACACCTCCCATATCACCTTCAATATCTCCAACTCCTAGTAATGAAGACAAGTTTACTGCAGAAAAAGTGCGCGAAGTTTGTAGACCTAAAGTTAAATTAACTAACTTTTCAATTGGTTCTTATAAGAAAGATGTGGACATATATGAAGAAACTAAGAGAACGTTCAGATCAGAGTCACCGTCGACAGCACCTGTAATTAGTACGACTCCAAAGCCATTTGTGGTGACCGCTTCTGTTAAGCAAGAAAATAATGCGCCGATAATGAATCAAAACAAATCTAAGGTCAACATCACCGCTACATCAACAACGGCTACTAATACTTTCAAAGGTAAGCCTACTTCACCGGTTATACAAACTCTGATAACAACAGCTCCAAAAATAAATCGCATTCAATCATGGAGTGGACAAAAAAGTTCGAGTTTGGATCAAAAATATACTAAACAACCCGTCAAAACTAATGAAAGATATGTTTCGCAAATTGCCATTAATAAGGATTCTAAGAACATATCTCCGGCGCCGCAGATTGAATCGGCTGAAGATTCAAAAGATTTAAAGTCTCCTCAATTAGTGGTTCAGAATTTGATTGCAAAAAGAGAATCACAAATAAACAGGTCTCCATCGCCACAAGATTTACCACAAAAAGGTCAACCAATTAAAGAGCACACAATGATTTCGATCAAACCTGGATTGGAGTCAATTATTAGATCACATATTAAACAACAAAATGTTTCTGACAGTAAGATAGGAAATAAACTAAATTCGGTCCAAACTGTACCACAAAACAGTTCGAAGCAATCGATCACAATCGGCAAAACACACGTGCAATTAAAGTCAACCCAAATAATAAAGCCACCGATTGAGTCAGCTCAACTGTCAGATGAGCAGTTTATGCAACCTATAATACCACCGCCAATACCACCTCCTCTTCCAGAGAATATCTCGTCATTCCCTATAAGTAACAATAAAACTAAAAGTACTGTAAACACGAAAATATTTCACACAAAAGGATGGAATAGCGAAAAAGTCACAGGAAATGGTAAAGTGCCAAAAGTTAAACACGTCGATCCGCCCAATAATAGTGTTGATGTTCGCGACGCTTTGCTCAATGAAATTAAAAAGTTCGGCGGAAAAAATTCACTTAAAAAAGTATGAATCTCTTTCTTATTCAAATTAAAGTAAAACTTGTATTTTGCTATTATTTGAAACTATATTTTAAACTATATTTTAAACAATAGGTCTCAAAGAACAGCTCCTGGCAGTTGGAAGTTAATGGAAACACTGTCAAAACGTAGCGTCCAACTATCATTTTTATCATAAATCAGTTATTATTATGCTTGTTATTCAAATGATATTAAAAAATATGTTAATTTTTATTATCTATTAAATTCTCTTACCTTTTCAAATATATAATCGGTAGTAAAGAAAACAATTTATTATTTATTTTTGTTTTTATAAAAAACAAATTATTTTTATTTTCGTTTAATTTGAAGCAGCTTTACATCGATTTTATTACGATATTTTGATTCAATGAAACAATTAATGAAAAGCCTTATAGCAGTAGCAAAAGTATCTTTGTTTGGTATTTTGGATAGTATTTGTTGAATGAGTTTTTCTTCTTCATTAAGTATAGAAGTTATAATGTGTTTAATAAATTGGACATAAGTTTCATTCATATCAGTGAAGTGGACCACCTGTTAGGGAACAAAATTGAAAGGAAAAAATTTGTTGTAAAATGTAAAGCATGACTGGTTTTATGAGCTGACAAGAACTGAGTCCTACCTTCAAGCAAGTGATTGAGAGCACATTCAACTTCAACAGTTCAAAAATGAGTTGAGCCAAAACATTGCGTTCACTCATTTCAAGTGATTCTAATACTGATATTCTATCGCGTATTGAGAAATCCAAAGCAATCTGTAAAAAATGAAAAAAGCAATCATTCAATCATTCATTAGATATAATAATTGGTCCCAAAAGAAACTGACTTTATATTTTCGGTCGCATTTACTTAAGTGTTGAAACAGATGTAAATAGAATGGATTGTAATTTGTTTCATGTATGGCCACATGCAATAAGACATTGATTACTTCAGAAAATTGCTTTTTTCCAACTGATATTAATCGATGCGCGGCATCGATGTAATCATTACAAGTCGAAAGTGCAATAAAAATTGATTTTCTCAGCGGAGTATTGAGTCTCAATGCTTTGATCAATCGGTCATTCATCTCGTGATTAATAGCAGTATCCAATTTCGTATCATTTGACTCTATTTCAACCAAACCTATAGATTCAATGTTTTGAGTGTATGAATACCAATGAGAGCTTTGTAAAACAGCATCATATCTGCCCGGAATGCTATTAACTCTCGTTTTCTTTAAAGTGCTTTTTAGTGTGTTCTCAATGAGTTCGAACTCAACTACAGTTCCATATCCTTTCAATTTAGTTGTGTTATTGTTTTTAATAGCTATCAGTGAGTCCAATACAAAACTAATTCTATTTCCACTTAAACTACTTTTATCAACATTTAAAGCTAGACTTTGTATTTTAATTATGAGTTCTTTCATTTTAATGGCATTGTCTTTACGTAATGCGAAGCCAACAGATTTTAAGATCAAATTAATTAATTCAATGCATTTCTCATTAAAAAGATCGGATAACCTGATGAGAAGGTCATAGACCAGCACCGATTCAATGAGACCGCAAACATATAAATTGAGAATAAATAAAACTAAATTATCCAACTTTTTCGAGTCATTCAAATGCTCAGATTGTTTGAGTGATTCATCGAATTCACAAATCAAAGTGTGAATCACATGTCCGCCTATTTGGTCGCCAATAGTTGAGTGCAAAATAGCAATTAAAATGGAGACTTCACTCATGAGTTTGAAGGGTGCGATGTATTGCAAATCAATTAAAGAGCTGTGAATACAGGTCCAAAGCGCTTCATTCACTTCATGCTTACTCTTTTGTTTAAACGTTTCCTCTATTTGTGAACTTATAGTTAGCATATTATTCACAGTTAACCGATTCAATGCACCCCTAATTTGACGCAATAATTGTTGATTAATAGCAGTTGCTTTACATATAATGCTTGGCTTCTCTCTCGCTCTTTCCTCCACTACTTTTCCGGCACTATCTCTAACGAATCCATAAATATCTTCTTTTAATTTATAGTTTAGCGGCTCTTTAATGGTCTTTTCAGTTGTATTCTCACTTTCGTTATCCGATTCACTCAAATCATTATCTTCATTGTCATCGAAGCCGTCAGAATCACTCTCCTCAAGGGTATTGTCTTTTTCTTGTTCATTATCATTATCGAAGTCTTCCGAAGCGTCACTTTGATTACCACTGCTATCATTATTGATGATTTGGTTGGCATAAGTGTTATCATTATCTTCATTATCGTCATAGATGTTGGTCTTGTCGACAATGTCTAAAACAAATGCCAAACCGTCCAAATGGAAAGACTTGGGAAGAGTTCCTTTCTTTTTACGTTTATTTATTTTTAACTTTTTTTCGTAGCGTTTTATCTGAATTTCTTCGTTCTTTATAAGTCTCATATCTCTTGAACTCATTTTATTTGTCTTTTTCTTACTTTTCTTCTTATTTTGTTTTGTCATTGAATTGTTTTTTTCTGTCTCGTTTGCACTCAATTTAACACTTTTTCGAAGTTTATTTTTATGAATGTGTTCAACATTTTGTTCAATCATTTCATTATCATTACTATCATTACTGTTATTATTAATTAATTTTCGTTTATTATTATTAAACATATTTCGGCGCATTTTCTTCTCTTTTCGGGCATTTTTTCTCTCAGTTTTTCGGTTTTTCATTTTTGAAATTAATATAAATATTAATGAAATTATTAATAAATCAAATGAAATGACAAATGAGACAAATGTAATGCAATTATCGATTGGATTAAAACACAATTCATGTAATGTTAGGAACAGTACATATCATTAATTCATAACATTCAATATTAATCACATATATAATCAAAATAATCAAAAATTTTAATATAATTACAGCTATTATCGTAATGAATATTCACATAATAATTATTAATATTTAATTATCACTTAAAAACTTGTGATCAATGCATAA
>JAUJYT010000610.1:0-16999 GCA_033996565.1 Nanhermannia nana
TTTTAGGAATTTGACTTTATATCCATAGAAATGAATTCAAATTGAGGTTTTCTACTCATACCTGCTGTTGGGGTTGAGCCGCACAACTCCTTATACAGTTAACTATAGTTAGCATTAAAGCTGGATTTCTATGTAATTTTATAATCTGCTGATAAAGTTAATCCTTTCATGTTATAAATGGTTTAAAAAATTATTTTTCAGTTTGAAAATACTTTCATTCAAATATATATTTCATTTAATTTTATTGATAAAATGTTGACTAAATCATAATTAACATATTATTTAATTGATTTTTATGAAATAAAATAAAATAATTTGAATTTATTTAGTTTACTGCTATCGCGTGGAGCGGATATTTCACTGATGAATAAGAACGACGAATCTCCACTTCAAGTAAGTTTTATCTATTTTATAACTTTGCTTTACTTCTACTAATAATTAGGGTTTTTGGTTTCCCGGCAAAAGTGACCGGCATGTCCGCCCGTGCCAGTGGTGCCTCACTATGCCCGATATAAACACTTAATAATTATTTCAAAAATTAAATAACTTTCTATTTCTTATTGAGCCCTAACATCACAAATTCGACTCTAATTTATATAAAAGACTTTGAGGCATACATTACACAGACAAATAATGTTTATTGAGGGCTTATTTTTCGCAATGTCTCAGAATTTCAAGTGGAAGAAACTCATCGGTCTTCTGAGACAATCTTTTTAAGTAACGCGTTTTCAAACAAATATTTTTTTTTATAATAAATAAGAGAATATATCCAATACATAAGACTCATAAGGCATATTTCAGGTTTGAAAATTTTGAGTTAACTCTTTATTTATATGCCTTACCTCTAATTTTATTGCGTTAAAATGCGTATCTCATCGATAGGAACACAATAGAAAAAACTACATTTCATTCAGACTAATAGTTTACGAGATATAAAATTATTTGTGAAAAAGTGAGGCATTTCGTGCCAAGAAAATAGTGCCAAATTTTTGGCATTTTTTGCCCGGCATTTAAGGGCACATGAATGCCATGCCCACCAAAAACCCTACTAATAATCAATTTATTTTCTTTGAGATATTATTTTACTTTTATTCTCAAATAACTTAAATTCTAAAAAAAATCATTTTATAAAATAAGTTTATGATTGCTTTTGATGACAATTGTACTCAACCATTAATTTAACATCAATTTAATGATTAATTAGTGCGCTCCCAAAGACTCTCAGTCAGCAATGGCATTAAAAGTGAATCAGGAACTAAAGCGCTTTTCTATTAGACGTACGTTAAACAGCGAAAAGCTATTACATAGAGACTTATCAAAAGGGAAGGAATACTATCAAATCCAAGTGGTTAACGGTATCGATAACGAGCCCTATCCTATCGATTTTATGTATGTGACTGAGAATTGTGAGGCATCGCAAATAAATATCGATCGAACCATAACTTCACTTCAGGTAAAGATAAGATTTAAATTTTCGCAAATGAAAAGTTGTTTTACTGAATAGAAAAACTAATATCTCATAAAACTGTTATTAAAACTGATCAGAGCTGTCAATGTGAGGATGACTGCACTTCACAGAAGTGTGTTTGCAGTGCAATTAGTTTTCGCTGTTGGTATGACAAAGAGGGGAAACTGCTGCCTGAGTTCAATTTAATGGACGCGCCCATGATTTTTGAGTGTAATCGTGCCTGTAGTTGCTGGAAGTCATGCAATAATAGAGTTGTTCAGTACGGAGTTCGGTATGTATTCTATTGAGCGTTACATCAGTTTTCCTCATTTCAAGTACTTTCATATTGAGATGATTTCGCAAAACAAACTTTATTAACAATTATTTATTTGTACTGTAGATCTCGTCTTCAAGTGTTTCGAACCAAAGGCAAAGGTTGGGGCGTTCGAGCTCTTAGAGACATACCTCGAGGCACTTTCGTTTGCGAATATGTCGGAGAAATCATAAGTGACTCAGAAGCAGATCGAAGAGAGGATGACTCTTATCTGTTTGATTTGGATAACAAAGTGATTCAGTTTTCTATTTCTATCAATATTTGTATTCAATAATGTGACGATTTTTAATTTATTTATTTTTGAATATTTTTTGAAAGGATGGCGAAACCTATTGCTTGGACGCGAGATTCTATGGGAATATTTGTCGATTCATTAATCACTTGTGTTCTCCGAATTTGATTCCAGTGAAAGTATTTGTCGATCATCAAGATCTTAGTTTTCCTCGAATTGCATTATTCAGTTCACGCGATATCAAAGCTTTCGAAGAGTTGGGGTATGTTTTCAGCTATTATTTTATCATTAATTTTTTGCCTTTACTGTAATGCTTATACTTTTATTTATTTATTCATTAATTCAGTTTCGATTATGGAGAAAAGTTTTGGGTCATTAAATACAAGTGGTTTACTTGCAGTTGTGGTTCAGTTAATTGCAAATATAATAAAGAAACTATTCATCAAACTATTGATACTTATTATAAACGTTTAAGAGATGAACTAAATCTAGATCCGAGTCCTCCCGGATCTGTGGTCGAGAATATATGAATGCATGACTGATTGACTACTCATTATTTATCATTTATTATCTTAATTTTAATTTACTTTAAAAGCAAATTTATATTTAAATATATACTAATTGACACTTATATATAAAACTGACAAAATTTTCAGACCATTACCAGAATTTGTCTATTAAATCATTTTATTATTTGGAGTAATTTTCTTTTGATTGTTTGATTAACTTTTGTGAACTTATTCACATTTATAACTAAAGATGAACATAGGCTCAAATATCTCATAGCCTGAGCCTGGAACCTAGGCTAGCCTAGGTTCATCTTTATTTATAACTTATAGTTTCCGTTATATAAAAGCCACCATTAGATGGTAACTATCGTTCACGTATGCCATCAAAACCCTTAAATGCATTAAATTTAAAGATATTTTTGATATAAATTTTCATTTCAGGTTAATTATTAACTAAAGGTCAAGCTTAAACTGTTTTTAGCAGAGCTTTGAGCCCTTTTTAAATCATTGTTTGAGGGATTTTTGCTAATATTTAGTCCTCAAGACTGCCATATATTGGATTTGCTATAATTTTTGTTTATAAAGACTTATAATATAAAAAAGCAGCAAAAAAGAAATATACCGATTATAATAGGTTCAAATTTTGAGCTGCACTTTATTTTGTGAATCAGGTCCTCTTATAACACTATTAGGTTAGGTTAGGGTTATATATGCGTGAACCACAACCAACTTTAATCAGTAAAGTGTCAATCATGTAAGTTAGTGATTGACATCAGCTCAAAACCAGAGCTTCAAGATATATAAAGTACTCTTCATATTTTTTGAAAGTATAACACTTTTCAGATATTAGATAAAGAATATTTCATTTTAAGATTATTTCTATTCTCAAAGTTGGAAAAGAATTGGTCAAATAAAATGCTAAGTATTGAGCTATACGTATATACAGACACTTATTAGGTAATAGTATCCGTATTTTTTGAGTTCTGTATTATATCGATCATATCTAATGTACTAATAATTAATAGTTTAATAAATTTTAGAAGTTTTAAAAACTAATAATAAGTAGTGTTGAATCAGTTCCAAATTTTTAATTTCGTTCTCGTTCTTGGAATTGATTCAACACTAATAATAAGTTATAAACTAAAGCGCTCAGAGCAGTAACACTCCTAACTAACACACAGCAACCTAACACTCACCCCACTAACTAAAGCATATGAATGAGGGAATAGAAGAAATTCACTTTCGTTTAATATATTTTCTAAATTTTCATAAACGCTATATCTGTTTATGAGAGAAAAGTTGGGAAATCCATAGTCTAATAGTTTGAACTTTTGTTTACTATTAAAATGATTATTTGTTATAATCAATGAAAGTTCACAAACATTTTACAATTGTGTTTACACTAAAATCTCAATTACTAATGACTGAACAATGAGACAATCACTCAATGTTCTCATTGACTAAATGTGTGAAATGTTCGACTCATACTGTTAGTAAAGTGTTCTCATTCATTACAACAGATGCAACAGATAATTATTTTTAATGGTTAGTAAACAAAGTTTAAACTATTAGATTATGAGTTTTCCCAACTTTTCTCTCACAAACAGATATAGCGTTTAAAAAAACTTAGAAAATATATTAAACGAAAGTGAATTTCTTCCATTCCCTGATTCATATATAAACCCATACCCTCCCTAATCAGAGATGGCAAAGGTCGATGACGACCAGGGGATATTTTCAAAATTTTGCCCCAAATGTCTGGGGATATAGATGGGGGTATTTATCGCTTGAAAACTTTTAATCCTATATTGACGCAAAATAACATGTGAGACCATTCATTTCAATTTTAGAATATTTTGTATTTTTCTGAAAAGCTAAAAAATCAATTGAGGACCAAAAGATAATTTTCGGAAAACATTTTGGCTTTCGGTTTGCTGGGGTGATCCAATGTCAGGGGGTATGACACCCTATACTAGAGCCTGACATCAATATACTGTTACTGTTTCTTACTGAAAAATACTGTTACAGTTCGGTAAAGTACAGTATAGTACGGGAGGTCACCAGTAAACTAAGGTACAGTATTTTGTAATTTACTCAAAAATACTGTTTACTGAAGTTTACTGTTTACTGAAAAACCAAACGTGCGTATTATGCATTTTTTGGTGTAAAACTTCAAAACCACATGTTTATGCAAATTTTCGGGCTCGGTCGGGTCCGACCTAAGGTGTCAAAAATATGGGGCGGGTCTGGTCGGAGTTTTTGAAAATATAGTGATTTATTGGAAAATTATACTGTACAGCAATTTTAATGAAATTTCAGTAAAGTTAAGTAATTACTGTTTGTGTGTAAACAGTAAAGTACAGTACAGTAAACATTTTTGATAAAATTTCACCATCTACCCTTTTGGCCAGGCTTGTCTCTAACTAACCAGCAGTCCATTATGTAATGCCATAGAGAGCACTTGTCGGCTATTTATTAAGCCATAATTTGTGATTGTTTCTAATTAATAAAGAGTTATATTTATTTATTATTTAAAAAGTGTTTATTTATTTAACCTATTGTTAAAGTGTGTTCTAAACTGTGCTGCTATAACCCCATTATAAGCTCTACCATTACATTGATTCCCACACATATATTTAAATTGTATTTTTCAAAACTCAAATTTTAAGTGCAAACCCATAAACAAAATTGTAATTAAATTTCTACAAAACCAATAAAAATTTACACAAATTAACGAACTTTTGCGACTCACTGAAAGAATCTTCTTTGAAGTAAAATCAACTTGAAATTCTTGAAGCGAATTCTTAGCCTGCAGTTGATTCTAAGACAAAAGAAGCATAAAAGTGAGTTATTGGTATTGTCTTATATTTGAGTTTAGTATTCATCTAAAGCCATGAAATTTGAATAAAACATAACTCAATTTTGCAAAATATGCTAAAAATGTTTTCACGATAAAAAAAGTTTAATTTTTCTGACTGTCAAGCTCTATATAAATGCTCTATTTCAAATTTGAATCTATACAAATCTTACTGTTACAAATCATTTGTTATTCGAATATAATTAGGAATAAACTCGAAGAAAACTTTTTATTTCTCTATTTGGCAAATGCTAACAAATTTCTAAATGATTGTTATAGTTATAGACTCCAGAAACGGGAGACTATTTTTGTTGCCTAAAGTCATCGATCATAGGCATCAACACACTCAGTAATTCCATAACTAGGCAGTCCCGCTGCTTTTTTTTTAACTTTATTATATTTAATTTTATTTAATAGTTTTAGACCACTAGTTTGGTTCGCTATACCCGACAATGTTATAGTATTGAATCCCAATATAGTGAACTCTCGATATAGTGAACGAATTTCTCTTGTATTTGCTCGTTCATTATAACGAGAGTCTACTGTATTTTGTTTTGTTAAATCATAAATTATCTTCAAAATAATTCATGAAGATTCTTGGTTTCATTATAAACACTGGATCATTACTGGATTCGAAGTCTTAATGTTTAAACATACATAAATTCTTACAGATAAACAATTTTCCTGCATCTAACACATAGAAAAATTCATATTTATTAAATATTCTATTTTATTAATCTATTTTATTAACCGAATACAATAAATAGCATTTCTCTTTAAGAAACGAATATTGTATAAAAAATCAATTTAATTTACTCTATTTTCGTCCCTATTTTGACCATTTTATGTCTCTATTCTCAACCTATTTTGCAAGTTTTTTAGCCCTATTCTAGAGTTTTTAGTTATTATATTCATAAATTATTATTTATGAATCCATATGAGTTTTACTTAAAATGAGAACAAAATGAAAATTAAAGACGTTTTAGTTAAGCAAAGCGTTTATCAGTGTAATGAACGATAAATTAAAACAAATTTTTTGCAATATTTTATCATAAAAACTAACATAAGTAAAACATGTTAAACCTTTAAAGAATAATTTATGGTTAACTTTTTCACAGCTTATATATTATATTAAAATATTATAAACGCTAATTGCATTTCATAAAGCTTGGCATAAATTATGATTTATAGCAAATTTAGCGATATTTTACTGTTCATTATTATAAATTTATTTTGTGGAAAAAATACTCATTAGATGTTTCTTAGAGAGAAATCATAGTATTTTACAGTACTGTTACTGTACTAATGTTTATAAATCTGCTTTAATTTTTTTGCAAAGTTTTCAGTTTACTAATGAGAGAGTTAAAAGTTTTAAAATCACTTTTCATAAACATAACACTTAACATTTTCCTCAAATCACATTAACTCATTAACACATAAAATCTGCTAACCTAACTAATACCTAACCTAAACTTAACTTTATGAAGGGTTAGGCATTAGTGCAATGCATATCTGCTATACAGGAAAGCGAACTAACTCCACTCTGCCATAAAAAGCAAAAAAGCCCATTAATGTTATTAAAAAATGGAGAAAACAAAACCAAAAAGTGTAATTCGACCCAAAGCCCGAATATTATTCACTCATAATCTTTAAATTACTGCAACCAGAGCTTGTAACGAACATTTTTATTCTAAGAACTCTAGAATTAATTCAAAAGAACGGAGCAGACTTTTGAATTCTAGTATAGAACGACTTTTAACTATTCAAACTAATTTACAGTCTAAGAGTAATTATACTCAAATATGTGATATTAATTAGAGTTGGGTCGTATTGGGAATTTTCATTTCCGATTCCGACTGGCTTTCCCGAGCGAGACTCGGTTTTTCAATATCCTAATATGAAAACAAATTTTAGAATTAGAGACAACTTTATTCTTCATAATAAAAAGTTATGACATTACGTATAATTAATCACTAATTAATTATCACAACATATAATTAGATTCAATCATAATTGACATTATTAAAAATGATTTTATTTACTAAATTTGCTTTTAATATGGAATATCTTTGTGATATGAGATGACCAACTTTTGAGAATATTCTTTCAGAACTGACTGAAGACAAGGGTATACCCAAATATTTTTTGTACGTATTGTATCCCTATTTTGACTTATTTAATGCTATATTGAAAAAAGTAAATTTTAATTCCTTAAAGTTTATTACAGCCATACAATACTTTCCGAGTCCAGAGCCACTCGAACGAGACATCGATGTCCCGGACCCAACACTTATATTAATATTCCTTCTTATGATTCTGAAGATGAAACTTATTTTAACGCAGAAATAATTAAATCTCAAAATTTGCAATAAAAAGAATTTAATAGATTTTTACATAATATTACACTCAAAACATTTTACATGTAATTTTTCAACCCTAGATATAGATTTAAGATAAACTGTAATAGGATTTAAAATACATTAATTTTTCTAGAAATTCATCTTATTTTTCTTAAATAAAGAACTGAAAGACATATATCTCAAACAACATTCAGGATTCTTTGCAAAAATAAATTGATATAAAATTCTTTACTGATGAAAGAGTATAACTTTGAAAACATTCAATTCATGACTTTGTTTACAAGAGCTTTAAACATGAAAATCCCGTTTTTGTTATGTTATCGAAAGGGAAACTCTGGCGAAGGCATAAAAGAGGTATCAGTAGGAAACATGACATTATTGTGTGGCCTCCTTTCTCTTTACATATTTGTAAAATATAGTGATGAAACGCCCGTATGATTCTGTCCACATTGTTCTTTGCTAATGATGATAGAAGTTTTAAAAAACATAATACCGGTAATCATGTTCTTCACGAGATGAAAGACAAGATTAATGTGCTCTAAATCAATACAATACTCTATGCAAATCTTTTATACTGGCTCTCAAAACATTTTTTTCAAAATTAAATAACCCTTTTTAAGGATGCGCACATCTATCCATGCACCACAAATAATTCTCATATACAATATTTTATGGCATAAAAATTATTATTGTTTTATACCAAAAATGTTTTATAAGTTTTATTTCAAGTTTTTCAAATTGATTAAAAATTCTAAAACTAAAGATTTTAAAAATTAATAATTATTTAAAAAATTATTCGATGTAATTTGCAGAGAAAACTAGAATCGCAAGTTTAAAGCAGTCAACATTTCATCTCTCTATTTAGTATTACGTAATTTATTATTAAGTAATAATAATATTTTTTCATAATAAATGGTTATTACATTGAAATTTCAGTTATATGTTTACAATAGATTTGAATGCTGAAGCAATGCTCAATTCTAACTATTAAGCTGAAAAACTGGGATTGAGAGTATGTATTACCAGTTTAAACTTTAAACTTATTTAAATACAAAAAATTTTACATAAGTAATGCATTGTTTTTTGTGAACAAATTGTTTAACAGTAAATTTAAACTTTCAGTACATAGAATGTTAGATAAAAGGTAAAAGGTAAAAGGTAAAAGTAGTGACTAATTCCACATATTTTAGGGTAATCGCATTAAAAATAGACTTGCAATCTATGAATACAATAATTGAATTATTTTCTCGCAATTTTCAATCTTTTCAACTAATTTCTCTTATTCAGTAATAATACAATATTACAGAATTGCAATTAATTAATGTTGGCGATAAAAGTAAAATTAATTAATTCATAGCATTCAATGTAAAGCATTAGAAACTTTTAAAAGGATAGAAGTTTTAGAGTGAATTAATGTATATTTGCGATAAAAGTAAAAGTTATTAGATTTTGTCATCATATGTAAAGAGGGTAAAGAGTATTCATTAAAAGGATTGGCAATAACTAAGTTTTCTTAAAGGGAGGCGTCATTCACAGTTAATGCACAGATGCATCTAAATTATATAGGTTTAAGCCAACACATCATGTTTGCTTCAATAAATAAATAGTTTAATACACATTTTTACCTTTTCCAAGATTTCATTATTATATCTATGGTATAATCATCGGTATAATCGGTTTTCTTCAATTTAATAGAATAGTGCATACACTATAATACCCATACACTATAATACACATACACTATTATACACATACACTATTATACACATACACTATAATATCCATTATAATACTTAATATTTTTTCATAAAATAGGCTCAAATTCTATTGTGTTCATAAAATACTTGAATCTTTATCAACAAAATTCTTGGAGAAAAAATTATTCTCTCTTTAGCCATATTATAATATACGGGTACTGTATAATAATGGCTCTTTTGTGTAGTTTGAAAAGAGCTTCAAATTTTTAGATTAGCTTCAAATTTATTCTATTTTTGTTATTTTACATTCTATGCAATTATAATGACTTAAACTAGAGGTACATTTTTCTGAGAGTTTTCTAAAAATTCTTAAAGATTAATAACAAAAATGATTAAAAGATAAATATATTCGTCAATAAACTTATTATATTATGTTCAACAGGTTTTGTAATATATTTTATTTCTAAGAATTTTGCAAATAGAAACAAATTAAATTAAGGTTTTTACCTAAATTAAAATAAAACATTTTAAAAAATAATTAAAAATATATTTTATCTAACTATATACTGTATATATATAAACACACACACACACACACACACACACACACAAAGAAATTTTACTAAAACATAGATTAGTAAAGTTAATATTGGCATACTTTCAAACTTTTACCCTGTTATTACAATAGTATAAGAGAGAAGTCAAAGGCAATGCTGCTTTCAATATGGATTTAATGCGAATCACATGTTGCAATGGTTGTAATGGTTGCAAATCATTATTCTCATCATTAGCTTAGAGACATTTTATTAATGATCGCCGAAAAGGCCGAAAACAAGGCAAACAGCTTTGCATGGAGAACATAGACTCTCAACCTTTTTCTTTTGCATTAGTGTATGGGCAGATGCACAGGAAATAATCGATTAATTTAGCACAAGAGTAAAAAAGAAAGTAAACGAAAACCCAAAAAAATGTTACTTAAAGTTCTGATACTATGTTATAAATGAAAAAGGGGTCGCATTTAATGATGTTTGAGGTAAAATATAATAAATGACTCTTAAGTACTAACTTGAGTCGTAAAAATTTCCTCAATTATATCAATTTTATGTTTTTATTTAAGGCTTTAACATAAATTTGCACAAAATTATATACAATTAAATATCCAAAGCTTTTAAGATGAATGCGATAATACAAATATCAAAATATTTTTGCGACAATTACAAAGATATATGAGTTTTAAAGTAAACATTTCAAGACATTTCAATTTCGATTTAATAAGCAATAAGTTATGATGAAAAATATGTGTTTCAAACTTTGATTGCATCAACGCTAAAAATAGATTTGAGGGAAAACTCAATTCACACTAATTTATAAAATTATTAGTTTTATACAATTATTAGTTTGTGCAAAAGCATAATTAACTGTGTTTACAAACTCTAACAGTCAAACAGATTAGAATGAAGAAAAAGGTTTGTATTGTAAAATCGATTTGAAGCTTCAATTCTAGCAAATACAAAATGCAATTAAGAGCAAATGCAACTTTTAGCTAATTATATTTATTGTAGCTTAAAGGCAGGCATGGATTTATTTATTTTCATTTTTATACAAATCAAAGCCATTATGAGAAAATTTTGTTAAAAGACCTATTTGTTAAAGATTTATTTCTTTATAAAACAATAAAGCTTTGAGGATTCGATGTAATGATTTCCACATCTCTATCATTGTTTTAAGAGAACATTAATAACAATTTCAGTTCAATGTTTTTAATGAGTTGTTTCCAAATGTCAAACTTTTTCTATTAAATATAAATTTTATATTCTTTATCACTTTCAAAGATGTGAAACTTTGACGTTGTAAAGAGATTCTAAAATACATTTTTTTCATTTAGGAAATACTTTAGACTAAAGGTTTTCATGATATAACTGACGTGAGTATTAAAAATTTTACATTCATTCCATTCTGAATAAAAAATGGAAAAATATTTCAAACAAAGTCGATCTGTAACTGTACTATCTGTACATATTTACAAGTGGGGCGTCGATAGAGAAGCTTCGTGTTATTTTTCGATAAAAATGTATTAGAAATTTTGGCGCCAAATTTTTTTTAAAAGAATTTTGGTGACAAAACGCTTTTTTTTAAAAAAAAAAGCTGTAGTAAAAATTGGATGAGATTACGTGTCCCAAACAAATCTTTGATAAATAAATGAAAAGATTTGGCGCGAGAATAATTTTTAAAAATATTATCGAGCGAAAGCGCATTTTTCAAATATTTGTCTTAGAAAAACGACGAGTTTTGCCGCTATCGAGTTTTCTTGGAAGAAAAATTCAACAAAAAAATTAACTGATTTTTTAAAAATTTTGGCTTCACTTTGATAAATAATTGTTAACTAATTTCAAATAGATTTCAAATTTCAATTTAATAAAGAGTTATTGTTTTTCTAATATGAAAATGACAAACAGAAAATTATGTGCAACTTATTAGAAAAGGTAGACATCATGTGAGGTAAAAATCATTAGTGAAAATAGTATATACTTAGCTACTGCTATAACTGAATTTCTTGATTAAAATTACTTAATATAATACAATATGGGCGTTAGGTATTTATTGTGCGCTACCAAATGCATAGTGAGTGACGAGCCCTAAGAAAAATTATGAACTGGAATCGGGTTTCATAACATAATTGATGATATGGCAACCGATTGCTTAGTTTTATAATAAACAAATATATGAATTTCCAGTAATAATTCTGTTCAAAGTTATATAAATCAATGGCAAAACTTTAAAATACTTCTAAATTATAGCAAAACTTGAATAATAACAGAAAATTTTATATTTAACGTAAATTATTTACTCTATAATTTAGAGTTTTTGAGCAATTATTTACAGGTATGAATTGAATCAAATAATGATCTCAAATAATGATCAAACAACAAATAAGTATATATTCACAAACATTTTAAATCATTTTTATTCTTTGATATTCTCGGCACAAACGCCAAGATTTGAATAAGATTTAGGTTAAGAAACTTGAAAAGACTTAAACAGGGATTTGATATGGATTTCATAAAACAGGAAGAATTACTGGAGAATACCTGTGACAAAGCTTCGCCTAAAAGCGAAATCAATGCAAAAGCGAGAGCATTGAGTGAGAGAGACTTATGGCACCAAATTGTAGTGTGAGATATATCTTATTGAATATTCAGAAATCCTCATATTTTTCACCCCAAACATCACAGCTTGAATTCGTTTTCAAATGAATACAATAAATGTCTTGAAAAATGCGAAAAAAATATCTTTACATACTTGAAAAACTTATGTAAAATAAGTTTATAAGCAGATTATCGTTTGACAATACAGATAAGGAGAAGAACGACTCATTTGAATCACAACTTTTTGGGATCTATTTTTTTTCTTTATCCAACACTTCAAAAGGGATGGTATCGGTGTCTATCATTGCTGGGAGCGATTGGGAATTTGTCAATCATCGAAGTGTGCAATCATATGAAGTAATAGCACATAACAGAAGAAAAATATTAAAAATACAATACTATGCGGGTAACAGACAGTCGAAAGAGCAGGAAAACTTATACCACACCATAAGAATTTAACTAAAATAAATCCTCCGCCTCCTTGAAAGTGGGGATGAATTTTATTTTAAGTAAAATAGAGACCCAATTGTAATTTCACTGATGATTCTCAAAACTGATGCTTTTCGACACATTAATTATAAGTTTTTTTTATCTGGATATTCACATATTCACCAATCGGTGAATCAAATTTTCCATTACTTTCAAAGTAAAAAGTAATAAAATTAAAATAAGAAAAATATGAGAGAGAGAGAGAGAGAGAGAGAGAGAGAGAGAGAGAGAGAGAGAGAGAGAGAGAGAGAGAGAGAGATAGAGAGAGAGAGAGAGAGAGAGAATAATTTGGTTGCAAACCTGTACTCATCAATAGAAACCTGTTAACGCTTGTCATATGAAATTATCGGTCAAATCGCTTTGAATAAAAGTAAAATTTAGAGGTCAAAGGGCTTCAAAGTGTTCTAAAATATAAATTTTCTCTTTATATGAAAGGACATGACAAATAAAGTAAACGAAACCATTTGGTATTCATTTCACATTAACTGTTTATTCAATTTGAAAAATTGTTTGACTTTTATAAGACATTAAAAGAGTGAAATTTATGATTATTCGAATTGAAATAAAATTTTATAGGTTTTGACTCAAAATATAAACGATAAGAATTAAGTAAAAGGTTTTAGAGTAAACAGACGTAAGAATATTAGCTAATAATTTGTCTAAGAAAATATGGAATAAACTATGTCTATGTCTAGTTGTGCGGCAAAATATTTGAAATATATTCATGTAATTAAGACAATATAGGTATTTAAGAGAATTATAAGTCTCTCATAAAACCTGTGGTAAACCCTTTATACGACTTTTATGATAAAAGAGTAAAATAGCTTAAACTTTATCTTAAGTTTTATCTCTTAAAAAGTAAATAAAGTGAAACTTACAAATTTGGTTGTTTAGAAGGTTTAGAAGAAGAAAATCTTATAGAAAACTAAGATTAAAGTCATTTAATGCCTTTAACTGCACTTATAATAGAAATGGCTGAACAAGAAAGTAAAAGTTTCTATTTGTGAGTTCAATCGCAAATTACATTTTTATAATTTCCTTCCCTGCAGTCACTCCAGCAAACATCGAACTCAGAACTGGTGGAAATAAACTGTCATTAATCAATGCTATCAATGACAAGTATGAGAAATGAAACGCTTTTAGGCAAATGGTTTCAAAAGTCTCATAGCTTTCATACTTCATGCATATCTGTTGCTTAATAATAAAAATGACTTAAGAAATCATCTTATCTGATGATTAGCTATTTAAGAAATGAAAAATATCTATTTTTTCGACTCCTATTTTGCAGAAATGCATTTCATTAAATAGACTTAAACAATGCAAATTATTCAATTCATATAAACGCAAATATGTTTTCTCAATTAAACGTTTTTTGGTTTTAATTAAAAAGCAACAAAAATTTAAGCAATAGGTTCAATATTTTTGTTTGTAGTCTATTAAATGGACTAAATTTCAGGCGAAATGGGAAATAGAAGCAGACTTTCATATTTTGGTTCGGATACAGTTTAATTTTTTTGGCAGTAATCGTGATCAGAGGATTAGATTCTTTTTTATTAATAATTTAAAAGAAAATGTTATGGAATTTAATAAGAAATATAAAATAAACGAATATTAGAAAAAATTGATTATTCTAAACACGAATATTCTATTCCTTTTAAAAAATCATTTCTTAGAAATAAAGAACTCTTGAAAATTGAATTGAATAATATTGTTAAATGAATAAATTCTAAATGAATGCATAATTTTACTAAATTGTAAAAGAACTAAAAGCCCGCTGGAAAAGGGTTTAAAACATGGAATGACATACTATAAGTATAGTGTAATATATGCCGTGTAATACACTGTGACAGTTATACTTGATTTACAATTTAAGTGCTATATAATAAACTTATAATGCTATATAATGCGTATTTGAAAGTGTGACAGAATTAGTAAAATTATTAATATAGATTATATAATAATTTAAAGTCTATATTAAACATTATTTTTATGATTGCTATAAAGCAAATTCACTCAATTGCTTTCTTTCATATAAATACTTAAAGTGATTCAAACAAATGAATCCAAATATTAAGTAAAATAAAACCGATTCAATAATAAGAGACATAATATTCAAGTTTCATAACTTTTTTGGTTTGGTTAAAACTTAATTTTTCCCCTCTTCGCCTCCGATAATAAGTCTGTAACATCCTCTCAATTGAGTCCTATTTCTCTCTCCTTCTCATATCTATTTAGTATGCATAGTGTGTGTCACGTCAGTTCTCGCACTTGCCTTAAATTACTTATAGTGGAACTAAACTTTTCAGAATTATTAGTATCAGAATTGAAGTCATTCTGGCATTAATGTGATGCATATTAAGTTCACATTTGAATACCAGATAATAAGATACCACTAAACAGAAGCGATGATATGGTTGAGAAAAATGCAGAATCATATTCTAGTTAATAAACTTCAAGAAAACTTGATTAATAAATTAATTTTTTTGCATTGATTTTGCAAATACTTACGAATAATTCGTAATTTTTAGAATAATTTGATAAAATAATAATTTAATATTGAAACTTAACAAACTTATAAAGTTTTAATTGAATAATATATTGATATATATTATACTTATTATGCGGTACATATTAACGATTATAAAATGAACCAAATTTTGGTCAATATTACTCTTCTTATTTCTAAAAAAACATTAAAATTGAAATACTATTGAGGAAAATCAATGACAATAGCTTTAGGCTTAAGTCCTTTTTTGACGTTTCAGTCATTCACTACGAGAGATAGACACACATTTCAGTCACAAATTCAAAGTGCCTTCAGTTTAGTGCCCGCATCTGTTGCCTAAATTAAACATTTAATGTATTTGAATATATGCTTCTCTAATATAACAGGACTTGTATAAGGGTTCATATATAAGTTATATTTGACTATCTGTGAAACGCATCAGCAAATGTGAAATACTACAGTCATGTCACATCTGGATGCAAATTGGGATACTTTTATGTATATATCTCACTTCAAGTTTCAATTTTTGAATAGAACTGTTCTTTTTATAGTTTATTACAATATAAATTTTTTCTTCAAATACACAGAACTTTCTGCAATCAATTATCCCTTTCTTCAAGAGTTTCGCATTTCGTTATCTTATACCGCATTTAAAATAGTGAAAATATAGTTACAAAAAATTTAATGATTTAAACATTGGGAGAGAAAAGTGATAGAACAAGATATTTAAGATTATAATATGCGAGTCTTTTTTCACAAAAGTTCTCACAAATATTAGTTCAGAAAAATAGGAATTTTATAATTCATATACGACTAACAATAGATGTTATTAATAGGAATAAACGAGAAAATTATTCGCATGTCTAAAATTTTCACTAGAAATAAATTTTTGAATTTTCAGATTTATTTCCTGTGCCACTTGTTTCACATGCTTTAAAATTGATGCTTAATTATTATAAATATGTGAAAATGTCAGACCTCTCAGCAATTTGATAAACTGTTGCCTTAAATTGACTCTAACATATTTCAAATATTTAGATGTGTCTCAATTTCTTAGCCAAACATTTCAGCACAATTTTTATTAACATTTGTTAATTTAAATATAGTATAAAATGTAATCGTTTTCTTTGATTTATTTTTAATTATTATATTCAATGAATGATTGATTATTCATGATTTCATTGACATAAAGTAATTTTAAAGTATAAACTCAATGAGTACTTAAAACATGTATTGATTCTGAGTATTGAAGATTTGTATTTAAAGGCAAAATATTGATATTTCATTCAACTGAATAAATTGAATAAAATAAAACGCTTCATAACATGAAAAGTGTTAGGTCATTAGTGTTATAAAATTTTTGAAATCATAAAAAATTAAAGAGTAAATATTTCATTACCACTTTAAATGTTAATTATAAAG
>JAUJYT010000611.1:0-16993 GCA_033996565.1 Nanhermannia nana
TTTAAGATTTGCCCAAATTGCATTGGGTGACATTTATCAGTGCACAGTTGACGCGTCATTAAAACAAAAATTAGGGAATATGAGGCTTAAAAATAGTGACCTATTATTTAAATTAGCAGAAACCAGATTGAAAGAGTTGACGGCTGAATACAAAGAACATTTGCATGATTCGGGTTATTGCAAGCGCGTGACCGCCATCTCAATACTTAATGAGAAGTCTAAACTCATAGGTGATATTACTATACTTACGATTCAATTAAACAGTGGTGTCCAGGATCAGCGTTTGCCTGAAGGAGCTATACTTCTACTTAAAAGATACAAAAGTGTTGATAATAAAATTGATAAGCTTTTGAAAGAATGTGGAGTTAACCCTAACCCCTAAATCTTATTGGTATTTCTCACTCATGCATTAGCCGAACTCAATATTTGCACTAATTTTTCAAATATTTTTAACACTTATAACATGTTTAAGACGCTTTTTATAATTTTGGAGATAAATTATTCTTTACTTTTGATAAGCAGGGGCTTATCGACAAAATTTTAGGTTATATATAATAATTTGTTAAAATAATGTTTTACGTAATTTATCAATTATTATATCATACGATTTGTAATAAATAAAATACTGCACTGAAAATTTTTTTATGTACCGTAAATTATTCTTCCAATTTATTTATTTACCATTTGTTAAATTAAATTCTCGGCTTATCAATCCACTGCTGGGTGAATCGTTACTTTAAATATTATTTTTAATTAAAGAATTTGGCCTAAAAGTCGCACACCTATGGCTATGGAGGAGATGATGATGACCAGGAATCGAATTTTTCGGATAATTTGTTTTGCTCAACAATAGATGACAACATAACTGTTAACTAATGGGTAAGGCGTTGGGATACATAACGCATTGCAAAAACTTATTATTGAATGCCATCTATTGTTGAACTTTACAAATTACCCGAAAAATCCGATTCCTAATGATGACTATGTAGACCACGAAGAAGGCGATGGTGATCATGGATCAGGTCATCATAAACCAGACAATGGAGTGGTTCTTAACCAGGAATGTAAAACATCTGTACGGAGACCACTGAATAAACTACAAATAACTTTCGATGCAAAAGCAAAACTGATTTTATTCGCTTACAAAATAATGCAGTCAATAGTTAACGATTTTCGTAAGATTGATATAAAACCTTCATTACGTTTACTTAGGTTATGTTCGCGCATTTGGATATAATTGGATTGTTTACTGATTAGATAGACTGAGAATTACTTCGTCAATAATTATAGGTTCGTCATCGTTGGCAATATTAATAATTTCAATGTTGGGTTCAGTTGAGGGGGCGATACAGTAATAGTAGTGATCTTTCTCTTACCTAATATTAAATTTGGTAATAATTGAGTTTGACTTTATTGTGGTGGGGGTTGTTGCGGCTGTTTTGATAGTTGCGGCGGTTGTTGAAGCTGTTTCTGCTGTTGCTGATGGTGTTGCATCTGTTTCTGTTGTTTTTGAAACTTTGTTGATGTTTCTGATGGTGTTGAAACTGTTTCTGCTGTTGTTGCTGTTACTGATGTTGGATCTGTATCCGTTGTTTTTGTAGCGGTTGTTGCTGTTTCTGCTGTTCTTGTAACTGTTGTTGCTGTTATTGGTGATGTTGCACCTGTTTTTGCAGTATCAACTGGTACTGGAGTTGTTGTTGAGGCTGTTGCAGCACTTGATACTGGAACTATGGATGGAGTTGTGGATGTTGTGGCTGTTGTGTCAACGGGTAATGGAGTTGTGATCGGTGTTGAAGGTGGAGTTGGGAATGTTGTGGCTATTGACCCAACTGGTACTAAAGTTGTGGTTGAAGCTGGTATTGTTGTGGCTGTTGAACCAACAATTATTGGATTTGGGGTTGGAGCTGTTGCTGAAGTTGGTGATGTTGCTATTGTTGTGGCTGTTGTACATTCTGGTACTGGAGTTGTTGTTGGATTTGGTGATGGAATAGGTGATGTTGCTGTTGCATTAACTGGTACTGAAGTTGTGGTTGGATCTGTTGATGCACTTGAGGTTGGTCCTGTTGCTGTTGTTGTTGCAGTTGTTGATGTAGTGGATGTTGATCAGCACTCAAAGGTTTCAGCAATGATTGAGACTTTTTGTAAGGATGGATTTTTACTAACAAAGATTTTCCGGTACTCTTTTTGCTGATTTTAGGCATTTTCTAATTAATAATAATATTTAACTTAATAAAACTTAATTAAATTAGATTAATTTAAATTTGTTTATAATATATATTAAACTGAACTCAAGCTCAACTAAAAACCGTTTAAACTCAAAAGTTCTTATATGTTATTTCCTTATTTGAGCGGTCAGCAACTTTTCTCTATTGATTAAGTTAAAAAAGGGTGACACCCCACACGTCTTATTATCCTATCCTAATGTCCAGTTTAGATAATCTCTATGAAAGGGTAAAATTCTACTCTCTAACATAGGAACCAAACTAGCCATTGGTTTTCAAGTCAATTTAAGAATATGAAAACAAATTACAAACTCGTTAGAAATATTTTAATAATTTTATTCAAACTCATCAAATGTTTTTTAATTTTATTTTTTAATCAATTTGCAGTAAATTTTGTAAACAAGTTGAGCGGCTTTCTCTTTAGCACTGGTAGTTGTTTTGCTAATAAGCCAGAAATCTACACCCAAGCCATTTAGCCCGACTTCGATATAAGTAACAGCACCAGTCCATCCACACTTTATTGAGTGTCTTAATTTATACTTAATAGCCAAATATTTAATTGATAAATAAGAATCTACTTCGATATATTCCTCAAACTGCTTCGGCTTAATTTCGAAAGGAACATACGCGTTATTAATTACAATCTGCTTTCCATTCAGATTAAGTGGATCTTGACTGTTGAATGCCATCTAAAATAAGATATATATATACAGTAAACATTGCAAAATTTTTAAATAAATAATTAATACCTTAATACAGAAATAAATTTCAGCCCTCCTTTAGTTTAAATAGTCATACAATAATTCACCACAAGTCTGTTGTAAAGAAATTATTTTATATTAATTTTTATAAAAAAAATAATTGTATTGATTTGTAGTTCAGCAGGGATGGTGGTGGTGGTTATGGGGTGGGTATGGGTTATGGATTTGATATTTTGAAAACACTTAGTTTTGGTTGGGGTAGTTATGGGGGCTGCTATATTGAACTCTTAGTTTTTATGAGTGTGGACGTATATATGGGTTGGTTATTAAATATTTTTAAGTATTTATGGTTTTAAACAGATTTTTGAAATATTGTGTTTTATATTTAGCGCAGTATTTGTAAAGTGCATTATTAATTTAAAAAATTGTAAATTAAATCTAAATGCACACTAATATTTTTATAAAATGATAATTTCATAAGGTATTGCTATTAAAAACAATAAATTATAGTTTGTATTCATATACTGCATCTACTCATAAAATAAACTGTAAATAAATTTAATTTTAAAAAAAAAATTAATATATCAAGGCAAAATTTTTATTTGAAATTGAAATTATTTCATGTAATAGATAAAAATAATAATATGTGTAAAATAATTAATTATTCAGTAAAGTAATTTAATACTCATTTATTATTAAGTTTAGTTGTTAAGTTAGTCCAATAGAGTTAAGCAATCTTAAGGGTACATAAATGGTTTAAATGGAAATTTGCTTTTGGAAAGGGGTAACTCTGTTTAAAAGTGTTGCATCTCATGTCTATATAAAATATTAAAAATTTTTATTATATTAATTGAAGAGCACTGGCTCGGCTGCTAAAGGCATACCAGATTGCACAATACTTCTTGCGAATAAAATTTAACACAAATTATTATTATTTATTAAATTATTATATTTTAAAACAATCAAAATAAATTTGACACTTGTATGACAGTTGTATACTGTTTACAAACAAACTCTTTGTACTTAAGGCGCAAAAGCTATAATCTACACAAAAATGACGTTTATTAATTCAATATTTATTTTGTCTGGTCATGCATTAAGAAACTTGTTCTCAATTATTTGTATTAATTAACAAATATAGAATCAATTGTCAGTCCGGCAATATTTCTCAATGTATTAATTTACTTAATATATTTTGATCTCCCTTTTGATATATTTTATTCAGTTTTGTATCTCACAAGAGTTTGTCACCCTATACAGAACATAACGTTTTAAAAGCACAGGTTTTTGTTTAGTTTTGAGTTTAGTCAACTTGCTCAATACGAATTTACGGTAGATAGCACTCAAACACAAAATAAATTTAAACATATAGTTTTGTTTTAAAGTGTTTGTGTGTTTGTTGACGCTGCACTACTTTATTATAACTTTAAGCATAGGTTCACAAAAGTAAAAGCATTTTACTTAGTCACCTGGGTGACCAGATCAAAATCGTTTTGATGAGGAACAGCATTTTTCAAATGGTCCTCTTTAATTTTTAAATTATTTTCGAAGATACCAAAAAAGCAAATGAATTTATTAATACAAGTTATATTTGAATAAATATGAAATTATGTACTATTTACTAGATTTAGCAGCATTTAGTAAAAAATAGGTGAATATTATTTTGTGTACATTTTCTTAATAATAGTTAAACAATTGAAAAAATTGTTATAAACTAACAAAAAGATATTATGAACTGTAATGATAACATATATGGGTATTCATAGGTTTATAAGCAAAAGATGACTTTGTCATTCATATAAGTGAATGAGAGTTCACTTCAGTTTATTTACTTAATTCAATTCAAATATCTTTTCTTACTTTAAATTAAATAATATTTCAAAGGATTTTTAATTTGTATAATATATGCTGTAGAGCAACGGGTTAACCTTGTATTATATATACAGTTAGACCCAGATTTTAGCAACTCGTCGGTGCACTGAAAACGCTTTGCTAAAATCGAGTTTTGCTAAAATCCGACTATGGATTTAAAATTTTCACCAGAAAATTGGGTTATTTAATGATAATTTTGAATAATCTTTGACCATATTTTGACTAATCTCATGTTAAAATTGAAATAGATTTTCTATTTTTATAAATTTTAGACATTTTTAAAAATATTAAATATAATTTTTGATGAACCCTAGAAAAAAATTTGCAAAAATCATAAAATTGCTAAAATCAAAACTCTGTTAATGCTATAAGTGCTTTGAAAATTGGTTGCTATAATCCGAACACTTTAACATTAGACATCCCATAGGAGCTGTCCGTGCTTTAAAAATCCTTTGCTAAAATCCAAGTCTAACTGTAAATCATTTAAAATTCTTGTCAGATTTGAATTTTATGGAATTAAATCTTATAATTCCTTAAAAATTTATTTTCTATTTTATTCATTATTCACATCAATTTAGAAATATTTTTGCGGTTTTAAATTTCTTATAAATTTAAAGAATTTTTTAAACCAAAAATGTCTCTCAAAAGAATATGAAATTAAATTTCTATGATATGTCTCAGACTCTCAAGTGATTTCTCCTCAACCATTGCGTCCTTTTTCTTAATGTTAACCAATACACCATTTATTGCAACCGTATGTTCCTTAAAAAATTTCTTATAGCGAACGCACCCGAGATATGTCAAATAGTTTCCGCCAATGAAATCATTAATGCCTTCCATAAATCTTTTCATATTATCTGATGCCTCACGTGTTGCAAAGTATTCTCTCTCTAACTCTTCGACTTTGTTTTCAATATCAACAATAACTTCGTGAATTTTGTCGACAGACGCTTGTAATGAAAGCTTTTCTACATTGACATACGTAGCGATTAAATTACTGCATCTTTTTATATCTCCACCGCATTCAACTATCTCTTTGTGAAAAGAATATATTTCATTACACAAAATGACTGCTTCTGCGCTCTTCTCCAGAATTTGTTGAAATAATTGGTCAGTCAGTCCATTCGTCTTCTGTTAATTCTATACCTTTCGCGTATTCGATCAATTGAAAGCAAGGCTGTGCACCGATGGTTTTCTTTCTAAACTGAAATAAGTACAGACAATATCGTATTTAGTTTACATGTTTATAGTGAATTTCCGTTATATTAAACACGCTTTAAATAAAAAAAATATCTATATATTTATAACTAACTCTTTACTATAATTAGTTTCAATATAAAGGTGTTACATTATATGACAACATAACATTTTAATCTTCCAACTCCCTAAGAGGAGATCTCACATTTAGCCCAGAGTTAGAGTGAGGTTTTTATAGGTGGAACCTGTGTTGGCATTATCAGGTGTTATGCTCCTAGGGATTGCTCGAAAACAATGAATATGTGGCCGTCATAAAGCAATCAAAGAAACATAGCGAGGCTGGAATTCGAACCCACGACCCAGAATCTTACCCACTCATGAGTCCGAGATCTTACCCACTGCTCCATAAAGTCTCGACACTATATATAAAAGTTTAATGTAAATGAACTCACATCCATCACTTCAGCAACAGTCTTAAATTCTCTATTCTTAAAGAATTCTGATTCTTCAATATTTCCAATTGCGTAGTCTTTCCATAATTTTATCGCTCGTTTCCTTTGAATTGCACTGTATGTCTGCAAATACTCATCTAAAGCACTATACCAACCAAATATATAAGGCTTCCAGTTCGACATCGAAACCTCTTTTCCAGATAATTTGTCAGTCATATTAAGGTATTGCTTCCAAATATAAACCACTCCGTCCTGATCTCTGCCTGAATCACCCCAATCACACTCAGAGTGGTCATCAATAATGAAGAAATACATCATTATTTTAACCAGAATTTCCATTTTGAGAGAATCATTGCAATATAGATATGTATGTGCTGCCAACAGTCCAATGTCTTTATATTTATTGAATGGTCTGCCATTTGAATTACTTAATGGATAACAAGCGTTACAACATTTCTCAACTAATTCCTTAGTATATGCTATACTTTTGCCCAAAGGATACTTAGTCAAGAAGTGCGGCCAAATAAGGTCAATGGGTTTATTATTTACTTCCCGATCACTGTTATTCAAGTTATCTTTTTAAATAAAAGTTTACATAAGATTAAATGGTTTAACTAATTATGGCTATGAATTACATAATAATAAAAAAAACAATAATTATGATAATTATAAAACAATACGACTAAAAATTTGGATTCATATCAATTTTTAATTGTGAACACATTTTATTATATTTATAAATTTTATAATAAAAATGTTGACAAACCATTATTAGCAGCATTCTCCTTATTTCCGCTTTCTGATTCTTCCATACCTCTATCATCAATTAATGTAATATTTGTTTAGTTACAGTTTATATAAAAGTGAATAATGTTATTCTTTAATAATAGGACACAACACTATGTGATTGCCCGGAAAATAGTACGAGTGGAAATGTAGAATAAATGTTATTGTAATTGAAGTGTGGATAAAATTAACAAAAGTATAATAATAGTTGAAATGTTGTTGAATAAAAAGTTGTTGTAATGGAAGTGCCGATAAAATTAACCAAAGTGCATTATGAGTGGGAATGTCGTTTAAAAAAGTTATTTTAAAGGAAATTCTGATAAAACTAACAAAATTGTATTATGAGTGGAAATGTTGAGTATAAAACAAGTTGTTGCAATGGAAATACCTATATAAGATAAAATTATATAAAAAAATAAAAGTTAGAGTGAGATTTTAACAAGTTTTCCTCCTTTTCAGGAGGTCTCACTATTAGCCCAGAGTTAGAGTGGGATTCTTACTGGGGTAACCTTTGTCGGCATTGGCAGACGGTACAGGCCTAGGGATAGCTCAAAATAAATGGAGAGCCGGCAAATCACAGTCAATCACGTGCAGCTAAGGGGGATCGAACTCATGACCCTTCGATTAGGAGTCAGACACTTTACTTGCACCAACTGAATGCCATGTAAAGTTGAATGTATTTAATATTAGTTTAAGTATATCTTTAAAGTTTATGTGGCATAAAACTTGGTGTTGTTTTCAATGACAATTTTTATGCAGTTTTTAAACAAATTGAATTTAATTACACATACCTTTAGATAAAGTTAATTTATTCAAATAATCATTAAGTTTATTGAATTAAATTCTATAACAGAAAATTTTAAATAACAAATAAAGTTAGATTTAAAATCAAATAAAACACAACTTTAAGAAAAGTTTTTATCAATAAAAGTAATAAACAGATGGTTTGAAATAAAACTATTCTGTTTAATCATTAATTACAATTCATATCCATTACAATTTTGACCTAAATTACATTTAATCCTTAATCATTACGGTTGCCAGACCTCCGTTGTGGGAGTTTTTGAAGGTCTATCTCCGTTCTCCGCTTTGCTTCTGTAAAATTTATGCATTTCTCTGTTTTTAAAAAAATGATATTTTTAAGCAATTCTCACTAAATGTTGATATAAGGTCTAAATTATTGTATAATTTAAGTAAAACTTTTAATAATTTTAAAGTCAGACACATTTTCCTAACAATGCAAAACATCTTAATAATGTTTGGAATTCTTATCGTTTTTTATTCATTTATTATAAAAAAAATTAGTGAAAAATTCTATTGAATCGAATTCATATATAAAATTGATTTAATTATGATCGAAAATGAGTGATTTGCAGGTCAAATGTCTATCATAAACACTTGCAACCATTCTTTTCTCAGTAGTACTCAAATCGCTCTATTTTACTGCTACTATATTTCCATCACATAAATAGAAATAACTCTTAACAGGTAACTATAGTTAATATTTCAGATGACCACACTACATTTTTACATTCATACATTTTAAAAGATTTTCGGGACACACTATATGTTTATCGGCAAATCAAATGATTTTTACATATTTAATATTCCACTGCTATGAATAGTTCTAAGAGTTTCAAAGGTAGCGAAAATCAGTTAATGTATTCAATAATTATAGAGAAATTATTCAATGATTATACAGTACTCTAATATGGTTATTGACAGAATAAACTACGCTATAGAATAGATAAGTTATTTCTCTTCGCTCAGATTCTTAAAATATTGAGGAATTCTTATTTTTTGAGCCAATAAATCATGGATGAGTTGTCAAATAATTCAAATTCAAAGTATCAAATGCATTGACTTTAAATTCAAGTAACACTAATACTTATTTCCCATTTTTACGTTTGAATATCTCTAGTTTTTTCTACATTTTCTGAATATATATTATTAAATTATTTTCTTATTCTCAAAATATAATAGAGTATACACAAAATGCTCCCAATTTCTAATGTAATGCACATATTTAGGAGTCATATAAGCGGATATTTCTTTAACATTATTTTTGATTCTAATCCTAAAAACTAATCTTTAGATTTAAATACAGAAGTTTTGCTGTTTTACTACTAGTTATTAGAAAGATATTTCTTGTAAAATAAATATTTTAAAATTGTTGATATAAAAAAGGTTTTCAATTTTATTTGAAAGCACAAATATACTAAACCTAAACAATTCACTTGAATGCACTTTAAGGGCAAGTAATTTTGTTAATTTATTTGTTTTACGGTATGCTTCAGAATAGATTAACACAGAATTTTCTATTTCTCAAACTCTCAAAATGCTTTCAATTTGCTCTAAAGTGATAAAACATTTTGAAAGTTTATTTTTATTACAAAACATTTATTTTCGTGCATTATATTATTCAACCTTATTCTATACAATGCAAGCACAGGTAGGATAGTATTCAATATTCTACATGAAAAATAATGAATTCTTTGCAAAATATATTTTCAACATTAAATGGATAGCATTTTGTTTGTTATATTGTATTTGTCTGAAAAATGATTTATAGCTAAATATTGTTTCCATTTTCACAAAAATGCACCCCTAAGAAGCTTTAGGAAAACATTTTTCAACCGTAAATTAAGTTTATATTGCATTATATGTGAAGTAAATATAATTGAATCGTCAATGCATTCATTATAGCGCTCATTGAAATCGGTTGACATTTTATACGCGCAAAAGCTTTCTATTGGCTTCGCATTGATTTTATTGCTGAGTAAATAACAAGTAAACTTATATTACGCAAACTTATACTTACCATTAAAGCATTGTCTCAAAAAGATCGATCGAAAATAGGTTAGAAAATACGTAGAGGTTTATAAGATTTTGCAATAATTTTCATATTAAACTCTATGAAAAAATTTGACAGAAATAAAATTGATTTATACAATATTCCTATTTTTGTTAAATAGAACCATAGCTTTGAACCATAGCTTTTACAGTAGTCTTCCATCAAATATTGTAATAATGGTAAAGAAAAGAAATGGTAATAAAGTGAGCGCCACCACTGCCCTTATTGGAAAAAATATCTATATTTCACGTTAGAATTGATTATATTTTCATTTCCTTTTATGGCAAGTACAACAATAATCCAATGTTTGCATCCATTTATTCATTTTAACTCAGGAGTTAGATTACCTCCTCTTCACATCAAGAATAGTATTCCATATTTTACTTAACTATCTTTAATTCCATGTTTTCTCTCATATAATGATAGTACAGTATGCTCTTCATGTCACTCTTTTTTACGATAATCCTATCATAAGAAGCAATGACACGTTGCTTTGCTATTTAACTGATGGTTATATTCTCAGTAATCCCATCAATTTGCTTGATTGCAAATCTATATATACTTTCTTAATCTCAATCTTAATCTATTATATCTGAATCGCTTAAAATATTTCACAATTTATGACCTTTATATTCAATTTTTTAGTTCTCATAAATTTAAATTTTTCCTAAAATAACTCTTATGAATAGGATATAAAGCATTCAGATTTTTGCATTTGAAATAGAAATTCTACTAAAAGTTTTATTACGAAAATCATAATTTTTTGGATCATTAAAATTTATATTTTCTTCATTCAAGTGAATTCAATGAATTCAATATAAACAAAAGTTATTTGAATAATACAATATATTTAGTCAAACAATAGCTTTATATTTCGTTTAGAGATTTATCTCTTCTTTATTTCATTAGAAGAAGAAAACGATATTTAGTCATTTCATTGAATTGTTAATTGAATCGGACCACTTATTTGCAATTTGAGTGACAATCTGTACAAAACAAGTGAAGCCAACTTCACATTCTTTACTTTTTATATACCAAACGAGACCACAGAGAAATTTATTTTAGATCAACTAATTTGTGGTCAGCCATTCAAAAGTTAACATTAATTAGAATCTATATTAATCTTAATTAAGTCTGTTATCACAGGCATTGTCTGTAATTTTAAATCTGTTGAACACAATCTTGATTACACTCCTGAAAGTGTATTTGATTATTCTTCTGATACCTTTGCAAATAAATTAAGTTAAGCTTATTTTGAGTATAAATAAAATTCTAGATTAAGATTTAGTGAATTAATTTTTGTGAAAATACGATTTTCAACCAATAATTCTATTCTATGGTGTTTGCAATATATAGAGTAGACAACAGTGATTTGCAGATTTAAATTAACAAAAAGAATATAATTTGCCTCAATTGAAATGTTTTTAGAAGAATTATATCATCACATAATGCTGTTGTTGTGAAGCCAACAGATGAATAAGACATAAATCTATTCAAATTAGTTGTACTAAAATTCTAAGAATTTATATAAAATATAAATCAATTAAATTAATATTATTTTAAACAGAATAAAATCCAATAAAATTATCATTAATTTTTCTATATTTATAATTCAAAGATTTAGAGTTAAACTTCTTTTAAATTTAGTACATTTAGAGCCTACACTTACATTGCATATTAAATCAGAATACCTTGAAGTGATTTTTCATTCAGTTTTACTTTTCAAACATTATGTCATCAAAAACAAATCTAAAATTCTAAATATTTTTTCTTAAAATGATAAGAAAAACAATCTATTTATCGATAACTGTTTTCTTTAATATTAATATAAAAATCTTTTCAAAAACATATTTCCTTAACTCCGTTTCTAATTATTCTTGACTTGATTATCAAACTATTAATTATTGAAAGATCTTCTATAACCGCAAAATTCTCACATAGATCTGAAAAGCTATCCCTTGTCTAAAAACTAAAATATTTCATCACATCTAAAATTTATTTATGAATCAAACACATCGATCAAGAAGTCAACGGTGCTGTCAGTTAGAAAGTAAGTCATTCACTTAATCAGGGTATAAAAGTTTGTAAAATAACTGTATAGAGTCTTATAAAATACTTATGTATTTTGATCATATATTGAATAATTTTGAGAAGTATTTCAACAACTTATGAGTATTTGGATCATACTTGTTGTTGACGTGACCAGAAATCTATTTCAAAATTCTTCTCCAGTAGAACTAATAAAATATTAAATCTTCATGTTTTATCACCTAGTGAATGTTTGCAAAATGTCAACTATTGAATTCAAAATGTCAAATATAAATACTTTGAATTCCACATCTTATCGTAAAAGTAAAAAAATATTCTTTTTAAAAAAGTAAAAGTATTTTTAAAAATTCATTTGTCTATAAAATTATTTTCTTATAGCAATTTTATAGATTCCAAACGCGCTGTAATTTTTTTGATTCCACAAATTTTTTCTTTCATAGAAAACTCATTTAGCATTAGTCAAGTATTTCAATCATGTATTTGAAAACATCTTTTGAAATTAAATTAAGGATTTGTTTCCGAGGACATTGTATGCAGAAATTTCTTTCAACATAGAACTTCTGTTTTTGATTTCAATGATTTTTTGTCAAATGAATTCTTTAAATTTTTAATTTAAAAGTTAAATTTTTCACTACTAACAAGTAAATTGTATTTGTAGTTCTCATCCCTGTTTGAGAACTCGACTTCTTTTATCTTTTAAGCCAAAGGCTATTTTCCTGTGTAAGAGCAGTGAAGCTCTCATTCGTCAGATTGACAGTTAAGAGGACTTAAGAGTTAACGAAAAGATTCACGAGTCAGTGTATCTTTCGGGTTGACTATAGTGTAAACTTATAAATGATTTTGAAATATAGTATATTCAGACTATTTACAAATAGAGTACAATTTCAAGCTATAATTTGAAACTATTATTTAGATGTCTCTCAGAAATCACAATTTAAAATTCCAACAAATAAAAACTGCTGGCATTACAGTGAACTATATTTTAAACCTAACCAAACTAATTCTAATATTAATTTTAACAAATAGTAAATTGGTCAAGTTAGATTTGGTTATGTTAGGTAAGGTTAGCTTGGCTAATTAACGCAAAGTTCTTTTTATTAGTTTAAAATATAAAATAAACCCAGGACAGCCCAGTGGAAATGTGTCGGACTTATGATCGAAGGGTCGTGAGTTCGAGGCCCGACACTGCACTTCTTTGCAAAAGTTTTCGAAAAATTGCGAAACCAGTAAACTTGGAAAATACTTCAAATGAGCTCTAATAACACTCTTTAATATGCAAATGGAATTACTTAAACTTTAATTGAACACAGTCTGTAATTAATTAGAATAATTTCACTTAATATTAGTGCTCAATATAGAATTTAGTGACAAAACTACTTAATCTACTAAAAGTATACAGAAAATAAATTA
Organism: Nanhermannia nana; assembly: GCA_033996565.1. Classification (NCBI taxonomy): domain Eukaryota; kingdom Metazoa; phylum Arthropoda; class Arachnida; order Sarcoptiformes; family Nanhermanniidae; genus Nanhermannia; species Nanhermannia nana. The sequence continues at coordinate 13,544 of JAUJYT010000611.1, forward strand.
TGCAGCGAGGATTAGAGTAACTGAATTCATCTCTTTTAGAGATAAATCTATTGTGAAATATTCATAAAGTAAGGCTTCATTCTCTATTCGTTAGAAGTTTGAAAAATAATCGAAATTAATTTGCATAAAAATTAAACTTCAAACACAATCCAAATTATTGATGAACCGGTTCTACGGATTATCACAAAATTGCTTATCAATTATAGTTAAGTATATATTTATATATTATGTAGCTTTGGATGTGTTGGTTTTTAATTAAAATAAGTGTAACTTGAAGTTCTGGTACTTAATAGTATCATAAATTTATAAATATGTATAACATACTACATATTAAATAACATAAGCCACTAATCTTTGGTGATCAGAAACTTTTCTGTTATCTAAACATTAATAAAATGTTTGCTTAATAATACTTTTGTCAAGTGTTATATCAGCAGCAATTTGTCCTGATTATCATCGCTCTAACGCCACACAATTGTATCATAATTTATGTGAAATACACATTATGTCAAATCCTATTTATAGCCGACAAACAATTGTTTACTTTATAAACATATTTTCGCTTAATATCTGTTTTTCCGACTTATTTTGCATTTTAAATGATTTTTATTACAATATAAAGCTCTTAATTATATGAATAATCAATATTGCATTCAATGCAACTCAAATGTAACGCATTCTTGTATTCTCTTCTTGATTAATAGTACTGAATCTCAAAATGATGTGACGTCTATTGCAAGTAAGTGTTAGGCATGAATTCATTCTTATCCACATTACTATCATAACTTCAACCATCACTTCTGGTTAACTCATTTTCAAAAGTTTCCATTCGTGTACAATAAATCCCAACTACAATAAACTAATAACAAAAACAATAAATCATTACTTTAATTAATGCTTCAAATTTATTTTTAAACTTAACGAAAATTAATTAAAACAATTCTTATTCTGAATAAACAACTAAAAACTTAATTCTCTAAATATCAATATTAAAATAAATTTAATTTTTGGAATTTTAAATCTTGTAGTGGCGTATAAGGAGCGCCATTAGATGTAAAAACATTATTTGAATCGATCCTAAAGAACTGTGTTTATAACTGCTTATTATAAAACACAATTCTATTAATTCAACATTACTTTCCTGATAAATATATGTTGTATTCACTCATTTTTTAAATTTACTCTCAAAAACATATTGTTTTAATTTTTATACTTTTAAAATTTTTGTCTGTTTTGATTGTCAACATTTAATTTATAAACAAAATGACAACAATTGAGATGATTTTATCTGTTGAATAATTACAGAAAACAGATTATTAAAGAAACGTTTTCTTCAGCCAACTCCCTAATGAGAGAAGATCTCACTGAAGCCCATGTTAAACCAGTGAGATTTTTACAGGGAAAACCCCGTGTCGGCGTGGGCAAACGCGTCGGGCCATAGGGGTGTTAAAAAAACACTGAATATGTGGCCAACATATAGCAGAGAAAACTGGACTGCCTGGGGTTCGAACTCAGACCCTTCGATCGAGAGTCGAAGCTATAGCGCATTGCGCCAGTGTATTAAAAATATAGAAAACAACATTCTATTTAACCTAATGACAGCTGATTCCATCGATTCCTTTCATTCTTATCTACAATTTTATAGTTTTCATACCAATAAGTTGAATAACGTATAGCATTGTCAGACACTTATGACCAAAGACAAGTTATGACATTTCCTGAATTTCAAGAGTTTCACAGAATTGTCAAAAATAATATTTTATACCTCTGAAGAATTTAATCAGAAATTAGTTCTCTGAGCTATCACTAAAACTCCTCCAGCTGTCAACACTACAGATGCATTAAAGTTAGCTCTGTATGGCCTGTATTTAGTTTGATATAAGTATACATTTTAAGTAAATACTTTTTCATTACTATTCCATTAAATGATAAATTGTTGAGAGACAGAGATAGGATTTGGACGTTCAGGTGTCTCACAATTTTATTACATTTACTAAATTTCTATTTTAATTGAATTTTAAATGAAAGCTAATGTTAATAGTTATAAAATTCTAATCTCATCTAATAAATTATTCATTATATTCTGTTTCTGTTTATTGTGTAACACATTTTCGTCTTTTAGGAGTTGAATTAAACTCATCGCAGCAAACATTTCATTTTATGCAAGTTTAAGTATATATTGAATGTAAATATTCTCTAAAATGAATTCTAAAAGTCCCTCAAAATAGAATCAGATTTACATATTTTGCTATATATTTAAATTCAAATATCAATATTAAACTTTCTTTCAGTTATAAATGAACTGAATCTTATTTTCAATTATTTCTATTGCTTTTAATAAGTGTTGATTCAGTTCCAAAATTTAATTTCGTTCTCGTTTTTGAACTGAATCAATACTACTTTTATTAAGAACACTAATTGAATGATACCTGTATTGTTTGCATATAATTTTAATATTAACAAAGCACTTATTGGTTGCATTGGTTGTATTGCAAACCTTATTACTTGTCGGGAACTTTTGAACACAATATGTTTGGTTAACTTTTTTTGGTATCGATTATCAAAATGCAACTCATATAATATAGACTGAATTTAACAATACAATAAACATATTGAGAACTTGAAAAATTTAAGGCAAAGAAAAAAGAAATGTTCAAATATTTCATGAAATGTTTTAGATTAAAATATAAAATTCTTAAAAGCATTTGAGTTACGCAACATTTTTCAATAATAAAATTCCCTTTTATTTCTCTTTTTAATCGCCTTAATACCTAAGTATAATTGAAGTTAAAGACTTCTTATTTCTTTCTTGACATCAGACTTTAAAATGTTTTATTTAATAAATTTGTGAATTTTGTATCATTTAATACGATGCAAAGTCCCACTCAAGACCTTATATAAAAGAGTCTTTATTTCGCATGAGTTATCTCTTTTTTGACTATTATTTATCCTTTTTTTGGTTTATTGATAGTCCGATAGCACAAGCATTTTAAGATTACAACCAGTGGCGTAATCATTGGTTATATGAATAAAATAAAATATTAATTTGAGAAATGCTTATAAAAGCAAACATTTTATTTTGAATTCAGTCAATATGTTGGCAATTGACTGAAAATTTGAAAATGAATAATAACTTACTTTTATTTGAAATGTAATTATATTTTGTTCTATTCGGGAATTTATATCGATTGAAGAAAAGGCTGATTCAGGAATACAAAGCCCACCATTTAAGGAAAAAGTGCACACATTGTGTTGATGACCCCTAAACTGATTTATTGTTTAAATCGTAATTGAGTATAACGCAGATATAGGGAAAATTCAAAATTAGACAATTTTTTAACACAACAAACTTGCAACAGACCTATACCTAAATGCAGTGTTCGAAATGGAAATTTTCAATTGGGAGGGTCCTAAAAGTTTACCTTGGTACCCCCTTACTGATTTTTCGAG
>JAUJYT010000612.1:0-16751 GCA_033996565.1 Nanhermannia nana
AATTCAAAAATTTTCACCCATTTTTTCTGAGAAAATTTACATAAATAATTTACCTACCTTATAAGAAATTTCAACTCTAATTCACTAAAATGTCCGTTCCAACGTGTAGTATATTCAAAAAACATTTCATCAAAATTTATTGAATTTTATTAGTAAAAAACCACCAAAAACCCTGTCGGAGAGTTTTGAAAACGTGTGTACAGTACTGTACAGTATCTATTCTTTTGTCTCAAGCTTTATATAGAGATTAAATTAATATTTAATTTATTTATTAGTAGAAAATTCTTTTATTTAAAGTTTCTAAAGTGGCATATATTTGACTTTCAAATGCAATCAAAAATTAGATCAAAGAAATTTGAATTATAAAATGCTAAATTGATATTTAAAGGCATTTTTAAGTAAAAACATACGGCACAGTTCTCAAAACATCAAATAATGAACCGTTCAATTATTTAGCGCTTGAGTGACATAATAGTCGTGATAATACATTAGAATAGCGAGAGGCTGACCGATTATAATTGACACCCAAATAGCAATGTTTGCGTAGTAGTCCTTCAAACACATTGAAACAAAAAATTGGAAAGGAATTTGTCCCAACATAGCCATGAATGACCAGCACCTCAACATTTTTAACGGAATCGAAACTACATATTCGTGAAACAATGCTGAAAATAGAAATACCGCACACGAAGCTTGAAATCCGGTATAACCACGATATACAAGTGGTTTAAACAAGTGTCTGACGCACCACTTGTGAACAGGAATATTCCAATTCTTCCAAAACCCATCAACACTTTCCGCATTCCTGTATAAAAACGAAAATGTATACTTTAAATAATTATTAGAGTTTGAAACATACCACCAGTCATGATAAAAGTCTCGGTCTCCAAACCGTAATAACTCTCCGGTTAAGTTCAAAAAGGATTGAAAGTAAGAGTAAAAAAATAATAACCAAATAATATGATTTGGAACCTATGTTTGCATTAAACATAAACTTATTAATAATGATTAATGAAGATTACAGGCTCAAGATAGCCTATGCACCAGGTTCAGCTTGAGGTGCTTTTGAGCCTGAGGCTCAGGCTCTGAGAATTTCGAACCTATGATCGGTAGGCTCATTGTTTTCGAGCCTATGCATAAAAATAGAATAATAACTTACCGCTAACATTAACAATCTTTCGACTATTTTAGAATATTGCATATCTTGAAAGGGTTCCATTGAACTTTCAACTGCTGGTATAATCCACTGTTGCACTAATGCCACCATTATTTGAATAATAATAAGCTATTAATTATTTATTATAAATTTGTTCATAAATTAAATTTGTTATTATTTTGAGAAAAATATTATAATTTCTCACATATTCTATGAGTCTCTTTAGTAAAAATCCTTTTCTGATTCTTTCAGTTCTCGGAAAATTAATTTGATAACAAAGAGTTGGAGCGAACATAAAATAATAGATATCAATGATTCCGAGATTATCGGGATATTTAATAAGATCTTTAGTTTTTTGAGCTTCAATATACTCTTCTCTGACTTTAGTAGCTTTTGTGATCGGCTGTCCATATCTTATTTTGCTTCTACACCAATAGTTAACTGAATGATAGGAAATAAGTTTGAGCGTTACCACTATGTATACAGTACAGACCACTGATGACAGAATAGGATTGCAATCAAATAGATTGTTTACAACTATTGGAGTTATAAGAATCACAATAATATTCCCTATAATTAAATTTATTGCTTTCACTTCTGGTATACTTCCAGACACGAGAAGCCTTTCAAATAAGAGCGAGCAAAATATGAAAATATTTAACATTAATAAAAGTATAAAAGTTGGCCGATGTAATGGGTTTTCAAAAAATATTTGAACACAGAGAAAAGGATCGACTAATATTCCATATTTGATAAGGTTTCCGAGCGCTACCCTTACGTTCGACAACACCTGTAAATCATTCATAAAAATTAAAACATTTCCAGTTATTTTATATTAATCATGTCTAACACTAAGACTGCAGTACTTCAGAGAGATTTAATGTATGATTAATCATAAAACGTTAAAATAAATAAATAAATAGATAAATCGAAAAGTTAAAGCTTATTATGAACTAAAGATAGAATAATGTTCTAATTGTTATACAATAAGAGTTATGCATATTTTGTAGAATTTAAATAAAAATAACTCAAATTTTTCTTATTAGATATTAAATAAATAGAAAATAAACTTAATATTTACCAATAAAATGAGGGCTAAGTTTAATAATCCCCGATAACTTGTATTTCCATTTGCATTACTCAATAAAGAGTCTTTTGAATTATGGCATCTGTTAAAAAATGATGTCTTTAAATTTTGACAAATTATGCTTTTTTATGCTTTTGATGACCAAAAAGCATAATATTGACGCTATAATGATAACCTATCATAATATTGTTATCACTCAAATAAGTATAAGTTGAATATCACTTCTATTTAATTTTGACGTGATCTTTTTTTTAATTTTGAATATTTTTTTATTATCATGCTATACACTGAATATATCTTAAAACTGTGCTTTTCATTTGACATTAGTAGTACGCTTGAGTTTTTGAAAAATTGGAATTATAAAAATTAGTTCTATCCATATTAGGAGCAACTGTTTTGGTCCAATTATCTTTAGAAAAATTCTTTACTGTTATTTTGAAAGTTCTATTTAGTAAAGCATAAAAAAGAAATAAATTTTTAAAAGTTTTTCGCAATTTTTTGATGGAATGATTCAATACTTTTATTAATTTATTATTAAGTTTATAACCAATGTTTACCAAGGCTTGAGATTTTCAGGCTCGGTAGTGAGGCTATGCCTGAGCTAGATAAAATGACAAGAAACTGATCCTCTGACCTGAGCCTGATACCCTCGAGCCTGAGCCTCGAGTCTGACCTTGTTATTGAAGTTATAATTTTATTCAAATTATTCCAAAATTGATCAAAATTTAAATATTATACAATATTAATGGTTTCAAATATTTAAGCATAAATTCAGAAGAGATAATCTTAAATATATGCAAAAATTTGAGTCAATATTCATAATACAATTTAAGATTTTCATTAAGATTTCATTAAAATTTTTGTGTAAACTTTAAACTTTTAAAACCTTTACAGCTTACCTGCATAGTTTTCAGACTCAGTCAGTGTAAGCCTGAGCCTGACTAAAACCATAAGCCTTGAGCCTGAAATAGGTCGGAGCCTCGAGCTGAGCCGCCGAGCCTGGTAAACATTATTTATAACAAGGTAGGTAAAATATTTGAAAGGTGGTTTGCAACCATTATTTCTTTATAAATAGGTGATACACAATAGTCTTTTGAGTATTTAGTTGTATTACATTTGCAAAAGGTTGGAACCCGAGTCAAAAATGAGATTCTAATCTAATACTGCAAAACTACAGTAACTGTTACAGTGGTTTTACACTTAATCAGAGTTAGCTTTGAGGTAAACCTTTAACTAAAATAATAGAAAGCAATATTAATTTTTAAATTCAAAAAATTATTTCCATTCAAAAGTTTGACATTGCACTTTTTCAAACTAGTGCTCCTAATGAGTTAATAATGAATTAAATTTATATAGCACCTAGCATTTATATCATACCTTTAAATTTGACTAAACTATTAAAACAAAAGATTATAACTTGCTGTATGTTAATTGAATGCTATGCAAAACAATATAAGATAATAACAAAAACATACTTTATTTCTAAACATTAAAGAATCGGTTAATTAATCCCAACTCACGGGTCGTCATGATATATGTGTTTGTTATCACTCTTTTCAGAACCACTGCCTGGTCTTCTGACTTCTCCAAATTTTCTCAACCGTTGAGAATCATTTTCACTTTTATTCATTTTAATAATTAGAGAGTTATACAAATCTTAAATACTATTATCAGTTCATTTGGGATTGTGAGCAAACATTAGTATTTCCGAGTATTTGTTTCAAAGCATTTAAGATAACCTCCAAAGTTAGATAAACAACATTCGTAAATGTCCTATAGATAGGAATAGCCTTGATGTCAATGCCAGCGCTACAAAATAAATGCCAACATATAAAAAATTGCATTTAATTTTTATATTTTTTTATTATATAAATATAAACACAATCAACATAATTAATGTTCTCTTAATTTCCTTTTTCTCAATCATTAAATAATGAAACGTTGACTAAAACGCACTTAAAATTTTTAATTTTTTTATACTTAATACTAAATTAATTAATATACTTTAAATTTTCAACAATTTATGCTACACATAACTGGATAAAGTTCAAAGTGAATCAAAATAAGAAATGTCGCAATTATTGAATGCAATTCAATGATTTATTAACTTTACTTTGAAAGTATATTTTATTTGATTTAGCTTTAAGTTAGTCTTATATCACGTCTGTTATGATTGCAGAATAATAATAATTTATTAGGTTTACTGTATTTAAGAGTTATTAGAAAAATTAGTTAATTGAATGAAGCATTAGTCATGTAATAATAAGTTGCTTTTATTTTTTCGATAGTCCTAACTTACGATCTCAATTCTCAATTGAAAATCTCTCCAAATACTTTGAGTTACTTATTTACATATTTTCTCCAAAAAAATAGTTTAGTTATAATTTTTTAAATACTTTATATTCATTTTTAAGTTTCCCATTTATGAGAGTTAAAAATATTATAAAATAGGAAGTATTCTGAAGTTTAAAAAATAATATCTCTGGAAATTTATAAGATTTTAATTGTTAATTGCAGAATAATTACGTGCATAAGTAATCATGAATTTTAAATTAAGATAAACTATTAAATATTATCATAAATCATTTTTTCAATATTTGATTGTAATAAACTAATTTTATGGGTTAGGAAAAACTTTTCAATTAAAAAAATTGTCAGTTCAAATTCTCAGATCAAACTTAAACCAAATTAAATGCTTAAAGATAGAAATCAATTGAGAATACCAGAAATATATAATATAATATTATTCTTGTTACAATGTTATACCCCGTATTTAAAGCATATACTTTTAGGGTTTAATTTTCACGCCTATTCGGGATGGTTTAATCGGGTTAAAAAAAATTTGAATTAATTCGGGTTTTATCGGGTTTAACCCGAAAATTTATTTTTAGTTTCTGGTACACAAATTCAAAAAATTATTGAAAAGATTTATTGTTCAAGTCTTTATATAAAAGATATTCAAAACAATACATGTTTTCTCAGAGGATTTGAGAGGGTTTAATAAATGTTATGAAAGCTATGAAAAACTTTTCTTTCTTTGCACATACTTTTTATATTTAAACGTAAAATGTAATTCAAAGTTTAAAAAGAATTATGCAAAACGCATGTTCAATTCGGGTTCAATCGGGTTAAATCCAATTTAAAAGTTTTCCTCTCGGATGGTTTAATCGGGTTTAATCGGATTAACACCGAAAAGTATATGGTCTACCCGTATTACACGTTTATACTATAAACTGCACAAATACCGGTAATAAATTTAATAGAAAAACCGATAAAATGTTTAAAGTTTAAATAAGTTTAATTAAAATTCTATATGCTTTAAAATTACAAAATTATGTTATTATTCGCTATAAATAATATACAGTAGTTGTTTCACAGTTATGCCAATTTTGGTATCAACCACTAGTTTCCAGTCTATATCTAATAATTATTTCAATAAAACAACAAAATTAAAGTTAATTTATTTTCTATTTAGCGGTTTAAATAAATAAAATGATTCAAATAAGTGTAAAAATAGTAAATATTTTATTTTGTTATTTATATTATATTTAGTTTTAATAAAATATAAATATACGAAAAAGACATAAGTATTTCGTATTGAAAAAGAGTATTCCAACACTTCCAACATATTTATAGACATAAGTTTTGTATCAGTTTGAACTCAAAATCTTAGGTTTTCCTAAAATTTTGGCTAAATTGAGTTTATTAACATGTTTTAAAAATGATTTTATAATTGATTCAAATTTTGAACTCAAATCGTCAGTTTTTTCTAATTAAAAGTTCTGAGTCTTAATCAAAATCATAAGAAAGTAATTAAGACAAACCTTAGAGTTTAGAAATTGAAGCGAAATAGAGTTCAGACCATTTAAACCATTGATAGACTCAAACTTTGAGCTAAAATTTTGGGAAAATCAATAGCATTGAATCGAAAACTTGAAAATTGGCCGAACTATCCGACTATTAACTGGCCTTAAAAGTAACTTATTTTTAATCTCTAACAAGTCTCGTTTGAAAAGATTTATGAGATATTTATAAGATTTAAGTGTTATTACAAGCGATCACAATATGAGCGGAACCACTTCTGGAATAAGCATAAAATCTTCACATATTGCAAAACCAGCGATGCCTATCGACCAAGTGATTGATCGACCACAGTCTGGTGTCGTTAGGGAGGGCTGGCTTCACAAAAGAGGTAATACAATTGATTTCAACTGTACTCTCATTTAAATGAATTAACAATTAGGCGTACACATCAAGAAATGAAGAGCACGTTATTTTATACATTTAGAAAATGGGTCTCTCATAGGATTCAAGAACAAACCCAAACATGGATTTGCTGACCCGCTCAACAATTTTACAGTTAGGGACTGTCAGATCATAAAAACTAATCGACCCAAAAGTTTTACTTTTATTATAAGAGGTCTTCAATGGACTCCTGTTATAGAGAGGATGTTTCACGTGGAAAGTGGTGAGGACGGGGATGATTGGTGTGAAGCCACCACTTCAGTGGCCAGAAGTCTAACTGTCAAAGAGTACACCGAAATTGTGTACTCAAATAAAACTCAAGATAAATATTGTAATAGTTTGCAGACAACTTCCAGGAGAGACCGAAAAATCGTATATGAATTTCATTTCATTAAAAAAGTTAAAAATTTTATCTTAAACTTTATTTTTGTTAATATTTCATTAATATTTATTTTATAGACTTTAGAAGACTTTGAATTTCTAAAAGTTTTAGGAGTCGGAGCCTTTGGTAAAGTTATATTATGTCGAGAAAAAGGAACCGCACTTTTGTATGCCATCAAATTTCTTAAAAAGCAAACAGTTATAGCTAAACATGAAATCGCTCACACTTTAACTGAAAACAGAGCTCTCCGAAATACAAATCATCCCTTTTTGATAGTAAATATAGTACTTTTGATCTTATACCAATTGTTTTTTAATACTTTAAAATTACATAATGTCTAATATTGTTATAATTAAAGTTTTTGAAGTATTGCTTTCAAACCGAAGATCGATTATGTTTTGTCACGGAATATGTCAATGGAGGCGAACTCTATTTTCATTTATCTCATGAAAGAATATTCAGTGAAGACCGAACCCGTTTCTATGGCGCAAATTTAGCTGGCACTCGATTACCTGCACACTCGAGGTGTTATATATCGTCATTTGAAGGTTAATTACTTTTGATTTTATTATATTTTTTATATTTACTTTAATTATGATATCTGAGTGTGTTTTCATTTAATTTAACACTCAATAAATAGATGAACATTAATGTTATTTTTATGCAAATGTTTAATTTAAAACTATAATTGTTATATCGCATAATAGCTCGAAAATTTACTTCTGGATAATTCAGGAAATATAAAAATTGCTGATTTTGGTCTATGTAAAGAAAACATTAATTTTGGCGCAACAACTAATACATTTTGCGGTACACCTCAATATTTAGCTCCAGAAGTTCTTGAAGATCAAGTTTATGGGTCAGGTAATGGCTTTAGTTCTTATTGAATTTCATGAAAAATCATATTCTTTTTATATAATAAAAATAAATTAATTTAATTAAAAGGTCGACTGGTGGGCACTCGGAGTTGTCATGTATGAGATGATGTGCGGAAGATTACCTTTTTATGACCGTAAGCGCAACATTCTCTTTAAGCTCATACTTGTTGAAGAAGTGAAATTCCCGAAAACACTGTCGGCTGAGGCAAAAAAACCTATTACAGGGACTCCTATCTAAAGATCCGCTTAAAAGACTTGGTGGCGGACCAGAAGATGCAAAGGAAATCATGTGTCACTCATTTTTCAGAAATATTCAATGGCAGGACTTATTTGAGAAGAAGGTCTGTCTCATTGCTGTTTATAATTTTTAAAGTTATTTCAATTGAAATTATAAATATTTAGGTTACGCCTCCTTTTAAGCCTCAAGTGACCAGTGATACAGACACTCGTTATTTCGATGAAGAATTTACTGGAAGACCAGCGCAACTGACACCAGCCCAACAATTATGTCCACTTAATTCAATAACTTAAGATATGGAACAGCCCTACTTCACGCAGTTCTCATATCATGGAAGTGCTACAGATTTGGGCAAAGCATTGACCAGTGATAGTAATCATAATTATATTTAAGAATTCAACAAATAATAGTAAATAAAATTAGACTTGTGTTCACTTAAATTTTTTTCGTTCCAGGCCTTAAAGACTATGAATTATACAGGCATTGAATACAGGAATTGTGTGCTTTCCTTCACTTATCAACTTTGAAAAAAGACATCATTCCAGCGCATTATACTATTTATAAATATATTAACGCTATTCAAACAATTATTACAGATATTTTACTGCATTTTTATGAGAGGTTACTATTTAAAGAATTAGAATGCAATGAAACAGAAGTTAATTTATGTGAATATTTAACTAATTAAAAGATAACTCAAGTCTTTCTTTTTAAAAAATGCATTTAACTGTTTAATAAATTAAAACATTGTAATAAAAGTAATTAAATTCAAATCAAATATTTGAATTACTCAAAAAATACATTTCTTGAGCTCATATTTATAAAAACACAGAACATGAACCTTATACTGGACAACGAAATGATGTTAAAGGGAGACATTTTACGCTAATTTTCAAAATAACAAATCGATAAGATTTTGTCAAAGACAACAAAATTTTAAAAACCAAATCACAAAAAATGAGTTTATTGAACATTTTGCGCAACAAATAAATGACCTCAAGATTTAAATATGTTAACAGTTATAGAGTTATGTGAGTGAGTCTTCATTTCTCAAATACTCGCCGATGTCTGACTGATGGAACATTACAATAGTCATAGGGTCAGCATTTCTACAGTCTAGAGCTGACTTAGCGGTGGCGCCAAAGCCAAGCGGCAGGTCATTCATCGAATAGACAATAACGCCCTGGTATTGAGGCGTCCCTTCAGTAATACGACCCAAACCTGATTTCAAGACATGATTTCCATATAAAAACTGTTGTTCAGCATTGGGTTTGAGCCATATTTTGTGCTAATCATTAAAATTATGTTAAAAGGCATTAATAAAAATCTCAAATATTTATATTTATAGAGAATATGATAGTTATGACAGACCTTCGCATAAGGCGCTAAAAAGTCGAGAGCAGTGATATGTAACCGAAACTTTTTGGTTTTGGTATACTTTCCAAAACATGTCCCAAAAGAGATCAGATTATCTCGAGATATATTCGAAGCCAATCGAAGCATATTTTCACTGCAATAATAGACACGATCTCTATGAAGACGAAAACAATACGCACCGTCTGGTCTTGAGATTAATAGACGAACATTATCTCCAATACTATTCAATAATTTAATACATAATACATATTAAACATTATATGATATCATAATTATAGACAAATCAAAACACAAAACACTTACTATTTTGTGAGCTTTTCAAACAAAAGTTTGGTTTCTTCGTCAGTCAACGGACGCATTTCACTATTTATTACAATTAGTTATTAAATTAATAAAATATTTGTTAATAAAATACAATTAGATAATAATAATAATGTTTTTGAAAGACATGTGCTTTGAATGCATTGAAGTCATGCGCATATGGATTGACTCAAAAGCATAACATTTATTGAGCAAAAGGCAAAGCATTCAAAGCACTCCACATAGTGTTGAATGCATTAAAGCAACGGATTTCTGGTTATGTTGTAATTGTTGTCATTTTATCACTATTTTTAAATTAATTAATTTTGATTAAATAATTGGCAAAATATTAAAATTATGTCAAAACCAGAACAAGTGCTCATTTTGGAGCCAAAAAATGAACTCCATTTCAAAGGTTGGTTTCAAATAAAATCAGTTTTTTTTGACTTAAAATAATTAAGATTTTTATGTTTTGGTCATTGCATTGAAAATACGATTTTCTATAAGTAGTCATACTTTTCGAGTGTTTTGTTTGTTGAACGCATTCATTAGCTATACGTTGAAAATGTCAACAATTTTTTAATAGAAAATTAATACAATTTGAGGCTATAATTGAGAGCCATATTATTCTATATTATAATTAAAATAAATGTTTTATTTACATAATTAGTAATGAATGAATTGACTGGAATTGAACCCATGTTTAGGTCCATTCACAGATGTGGTGACGTCTTATCTAAAGCTTTCGAATCCTTCTGAACGACGCGTTTGTTTCAAAGTCAAGACGACTGCACCCAAACGGTATTGCGTGAGGCCTAACAATGGTCTGTTGGAGGCTATGGGCAGTACTACCATTGCTGTTATGTTACAGCCCATAGACTTAGAAAATCTGAACGACAAGAATAAACACAAGTTTATGGTTCAGACTATGTTTGCGCCCGAGGGAGACATCAATCAGGAAAGTCTTGTAAGACATGACTACACATAATAGATATGATATGATATGTATTTGTTTAATAATTGTTTTAATTGTTGTTATTATGAATGCTCATGAAGTGGAAAGAAGTGAATCCCGATATGATAATGGACTCAAAGCTGAAGTGTGTGTTTGACGTATTGCCCAATTCTAATGAAATGACGTCACGAAACAGTTCGGGTGCACCGACCGCTCCGACCAATAACGTGTCGCATACGAACAATGCGGTAAATCATAAATTTGTAACTAATTTGATTGCCTTTATCTTGTCATCTATTTACGGCTCTTTTGCTTAAAACTATTTATCGATAAAATTAATGTTTTTATTGATGGCATTCATTCATAATCTATGACTAACTCTTATTTCATTACAACTTTTCTGTTATAAATACTTATTTTAAAACCTAATTTGTTCTGAATATTATCGATATGTTTCAGAACTTATGTATCTCTTAATCAATTTTTCCCTAATGTTTGTCACGTCTGTGATGTGATCGTAAACGTATAGTTTGTCTGTTTATACACATATATCCCTTTCCTTAAAGCAGAGTATTAATGATGATATAGTGATGAATAATGAAATGTATCGTATCGGTGAAGAGAGTTCTTATTCTCAATTCGAAATACAGGATTCAAACAGTGTCAGTGCGAGTGCTTCGCCTCAAGTGATACCGATCACAAACAAGTCTTCTTCAGCTAAGGTGAGGCACCTGTAGATTTGCATCAAATTTTACATTCTTTTTAAAATCTTCAATATTTCAAAAGTTATTCACGTTTTAATGAATACAACCTTTTCTTTCTGTCCATCACTGAAAGTCTTAAGTTTAAACCTTATCTCAAATGATTCGCTCATATTGTAGCTCAAAATGTCTAACTTATAGTTAAACTATTAATTGAGTTCATTTCATACTGAGTTTAATTACCTCTAATTCTGATTCTCAATCATAAAAAGAATCTTAAATTATTCTGACTATAAATGCCCTCATTTTTTATTAATGCTGTACAAAATAGTAGAAAATGGACTTTACATTAGCTTAAGAAACACCTGCAATAAAAATCAATGAAAGTTAATGTTTTTACTTAGGGTTTAAGTGAGTTTTTTTTCAAACTATGCACCAATTATGAAGAGCTCTCAAAAATCAATTTTTGGCCGCAAACTTGTCATTCCATTTACCGCTTTACTGCGCTGTAAAATCACTAAAACCCCTAGATATTGACCGCTATTTATTGAAAAGTTTTTTGTTGCCTGAATAACAATGTTTGCAGAGCTTTCTCTTATTGTTGGCTTAGAGTAACTGTTTTCTCATTTTAGTCTATTTGAGTGTTTTTATCTAATTTTATAATAAATAGAACTAAAAATTAATGATAAATATATATTTGATTTGGTTTTGAATTTTTTAATATTTTTTTAATAATGAAAATCTGAAAAGTTGACTAAACTATTAAGTTATTTGTGTTCATCAATGTCTACAATATGAGTGATAACAATACTAATGTTTTATATTTTATAATAAGTTATAAATTTTATTATTGCTTTCTATTATTATTTAACAATTGATTAAAATTTATTTGCAGTAAATAATGTTTATTTGAATATATGAATAAATAACAAATATTTAAACAATGTTTTAAACTTTGGTTTTATCTATTTGAAAGGCATCGGTACTAAATAGTGGTCTGGTGGGCGACGACACCAAGAAATTGTCGGAAGAGAACAGACGCTTGAGAGAAGAGTTGGCTTCTATTCGATCGGAAAACTTGCAATTAAAAGAAGACGGTTTGAAGCATAGGATTCGTAGTGGAATCGGTTCATCCATTTCACCAGAAAAATCATTTGAATCAGAGTTATCCTCAAAATACAGTGGAAGTCATTCAGGATTAGTGTTAACCCCGCAACTGTTCGGTATCGCTTTCCTTTTGTTTATCGCAGGAATACTAATAGGAAAAGTGTTATTTTGAAAGTTTTAATTAGACATTAAGTGCGTATTTTATCTTCAGTATGAAAGTCTAATATTAAAATTCTAATTTTCAAATAAAAAAACAGATATTTAAAAAATAATAAATTTAAATATTATTCAGTTATTACACATTTGGCTTTAGTTGTCATTCAATTCGGAATTATCTTTATTTTCATTTTAGGATTCAATTAAAGTTGATTTAAATGCTAACACAAATGTATAAATTCATATAATTTTACACTCATTGTATGGCATATTACACCCTTTCTATTGCATATTATTATTAATCTCTTTTAGTTAACTAAGAAAAGCAAATAAATACTTAATTATTATTGTAAATAATATTAATGTCTACTTTCATTATCAAAGTCACCCATTCACCCAATTTTGTGTTTGCCTTCAAAGCACTACTCAATTGTCAGTCTTGTACATATATTTCACAAATAATAAATAGATAATTTAAATAATAGAATACATCCACCAAAACAATAGCTCCCGAAGTGTCTTAAGTGAGCATTTTATTTGTTGAATAATAATTTTAAAATCAATTTAAATATATATGAAAGGCTTTATTCAAATTCAGTTTATCATATTATGAAATGTAAATCCTATACAGCACTAAAATTTAACTTTAAATAACATTAAACACTTATGAATCGGTTTACGAAAATGGCATTTTCAGAATTTGTACAAATCTTGTGATCCAAATGGGCCTTAAATACCAAATAGCTATAAATATCGATATACTTATAGTCAATGTTAAAATGCTTATTATTAGAAAAGTCGGATTGAATTTTGATGCAATATTTTCTTGTCCAGTACTGGTTACTCCGGTTTGCATTCTTTTGGCGATCTTTTCAATAAAATTATTGAAGCTCTCGAATCCCCACGCGGTGTACAACCCCTCATCACAACCCAATAAGTCTTTAAACAAATATTTTCCTGTCATTTCTTCGTCTTTAATCACCTTAATTAGAAGATAATTACAGAATTTTATATTAAAAATTTGAGTTTAGTCGCTATTATTATTGGGTTTCAATATTTTAATTAATCATTTGGTATTCAGAATAATATAGAGTAACTTATATGTGTTATTCTATGTTGAGATAAAAGGAGATATACTCACCGGGAATCCTGATGCAGAAAATTTGTAATACAATAAACCTTTTATAATATAAATATTATTGTCGAGTTGAAACGCTGATGTTATGCCCGTTGGAAAATCTTTGTGAAGTTCATTCAAATTTTTGGGATAAGAATGACATAAAATGCGGTCAGACGTGAAACACCATATTTTGTCACCTATTATACAGTATTGATTCCCAGTTAACATTTGACACAATTTGAATAATAAAACTGATAATTACCGGCAATAAAATAGATTAGGCTTTTAATATGAAAGGCAGCGTCAATCTTAGCTGTTTTCCACTCATCGTTAGCTGATTTCCATTCATTCGCAATTTTGAGAGGAGTTGATATTTGAGAAAAGAATTCATAGCATACAAAGTCCTCGTTCTAATGCAGTATTATTAAGAGATATTAATTAAATGGTTTTTACTCAATGAAACATTGATTACCTTAAAAAAATAGATGCAATTGTTATATCTATTAATGCCCGGAACAATAGCATCCATATAAGTGGGCACAACCATTGAATCATTAATATATCCCTTTTCATACTGTCTTGAAATACGATTATAACGATAATTATCGACTCTTCGATCTATCCATCGATCGTCTATTTTTAAGGCCATATCAGTAAGGGGTGGATGTGGTGTTGGCCTATCTTTCCCTATTTAAGTTAACCTCAATTAAACTATTCATTAGATTTAAATCTTTGATCATTTAAATAATTTACAAACCGATATCGAAATACCAAAAGTAATTTCCTCTGAATATAATTATTATAGAACCAAAAACATGTGAATGATAGCTATAGTGTTCGCCATAAATGTTTGACGACAATATGCCATCAAATCCTGGAGATATACACATAGGCTGTGGGCACCCAATCCATACCTGATTAAATCCAATCAAACTATATTTTCCTTTTGAGTCCTAAGTTTTTCAAATTAAAAACTAATTTAAGTTTTAAAAAAATCATTTTACAAAATACTATTTTTATATTCACGAACCGGTTGTTTATATAGATATACAGGTCCTATAAATTTATATTCGTTTATTGGGTTCTTTCCGGTCATTTTTCTTAAGAATCTGTTATCAACACTAACTGGTTGAGTATCTCTGCGAACAATTGGTAAGTGCTCTCTAGTTATTCCTTCTATTTTGATGTAATATTTTTTGTTGGCATAAACGGCATAATATATGCTTCCATTCGCGTTGTCTTCTTTGAATACCATATCTATTTCGATACTGGGTCTATCACTGCATTCCTGTGGAATCTTCTTAACTATTGTCTTGTATTCAAGATGATGTTTCATAGACTCTCTCTGAAGAAAGAAAGTTACACAGATATTAAGTCATTATGATTTAACTCATATGCAAAGAGCAATACCGACACGTATTCATAATTAATGTTATTTATCTTATAAACGTTAGTAAAGAGAAGTTTTTACTCTTTGCTCGCAATCAGCGGTTGTATTCAATCTTCTATTCAAGAGTTCAAAACCTCATATAGAATGAAACTATTTATAATAGTTTATAATCATTATATTATGTATTAATGTTATTTTATGCGAGTTAGAGTCCAATAATAAAATGAAACATTTATTTTAATAATAATTCTACTAATAATCTTTATTTTAATAGTTTAATTATTGTATATAAGTTACACTACCATTTGAACAACAAATCTAAACAACTCATCCCTTAACCATATCTTTACTCCAATATTATTATTAATAATATTGTATAATAGTTAAGAATTTGGGTCTAGTTCTACTCACCGACAAAAAATGGGGCAAACCTTTTCATTTTTCCTCATTTTTAAGTAGGATTCCAATAAAATTAAACACGAATTATATGTAAATTAGACCGAAATTCTGAATATAAAAGTGAATTTTGTCTAAAACTAATAGTTTTTGAGATTTTAACCAAATTGAAAAAATTAGTATGTAAAATTCATTTAAAGTTAAATATCTTGGCAAATATTAGTTTTAGTCAAAAATCTCTTCAATTTTAGAATTCTCTGTTTAATTTACATTTAAACCAACTCTAAATTGACTCAAATCGGACTTAAAAATAAGAAAAATGAAAAGATTTGCCCGATTGGCCTCATTTATTGTCGGTGAGTTGATGGGAAGATTTGGACCCAAGAATTTGAAACTTCTTAAAGATGAAAAATAGATTATATTGTTAGATCCTCACCAGATCCTCTAATTCGGATTCGTCTATTAAATTTGCTAAACTTTTTCTTATATTACACACTATGCATATTAGTAAAAAGTGATTTATATTTTTAAAAAAGAGATTCATATTAAATACAATTGATATTAACTATAAAAACGTAGAATAAGCTATGAATCAAACTCTATAGCGTAAAATCAAATGAATTGAATTGTAATCCAAAGTCAACTAATTAAATAAAGCTGAACCAACACAACCAATGCAATAAATTAACTCCGCTCTGACTTCGATAAAGCGTTCGGTATTGACTGACAAAAATAATTTGTTTTGTGTAGTTTTATGAGTTGCTCGCAATCGAAAATAGTAGAGATATTTGATTAAGTGGCAGATGAATTAACAATATAGCCATTAACTTTGAGTTGCGTAAAAGGATATTCAACAATATTAAGCAAAGATGAATATAATTTAAACTCTAAAGATTTGTTGAATAATTTTATACAAAAATTATTTGAAATAAATTGTTAAATAAGTATTTATACATATTGCGAAGTAGAGAATCAAAGTAAAGATCCACTCCATAACCCCTAGACCTGCAATCGAGTTTCATGACCATAGAAATTGAAATTATTTTATTGTTCACAAAACTTTGTAAATTTTAGTTTATATTCCATTGTTTTAAACCCCGCGTCCACTCTATGGGCTGTCAAATTGACTTTTTGTTTCTATTGCAATATAAAATATGAGTTTAACTAAAGATTTAATAATTCAGTCAAAAGTGATTTTTTATAATTGTCATTTCAATCATTTCAATGTAAAGAACAGACTCTAATACTTAAATCTTATCAGAG
>JAUJYT010000613.1:0-16988 GCA_033996565.1 Nanhermannia nana
AACAGGAAAAGCTGGGTTTGTCTTATATTAGTGTTATTTTCACATTAATAAGCAATTAAATGTTTATATTAGCCAAAGAACATTTGATAATAATATAAAACTAGATTTTTAATTAAAAAAATATTTCGATTGTAATTAAAGTGTAATCAAAGAATTTGCACAAAACAAGACTAATTTATAGCTTAAACAAATTTGTAATTAAAGATCAAATCTGATTTCTCTATTATTATAGCAATTGAATTAAATAACTATTAAATATTTACCTCAAATTGAAAATTTCCACTAATTTCTAATTGTTTACCAGAATTAATTTTAAATTTTATCACTTGATTAGGATAGAATTGAATTAAATTCAATTCTTGATTTATTTTCATAATAAAGTTAACTAATGAATTAAGACTCTAGAGTCTAGACTAGTAAAGAATATAAACCTTATGTACTAGCCTTTGAGGATGCTATAAATTTTGAGCCCTTATTAGAATTTATATTTATAACATAAACTGTCTTTAAATAAAAGGATAGCTCACAGCTAAAAGTGTGAACTTATTTAGAGAAAGCTTAGGTTATATTCGTTACTACTGAAGCCAATTCTATAACTAAGTTTTCTTAATTCATTTAATGCAAAGAATTTTTAATTTATTGGATAAAAAATATAAAAAAATAACTTTGTAGACTGGCTTTAAATTAGTTCTGCAAGAGCTTAACTACCAGTACACAGATTAATACTTCGCTCAATCCATATTCATATTCCGTAATTCTATTTCTAATTAACAAAATTCGGTGAACCGGAAACAAATGTAAATTAAGCCAAATTCAAATGCAGTCCAATGAATATCATGTGACATGAATCATGTCTTATATCAAATTACCTGAAATATAAAAATAATAAACAGGTTGTTTAGACAGTAGTCAAATATATGAATAGGTTTCTATTTCGGTGGCTTTTGTTTTAGAAATAAGTATATTTTAAATTTTCAATAAACTTTTGAGCGAAAGTCCAACTTGAATGAAAATTCTCTAACAGAATATTCTGCTGATACTGCAGAAAACTTAGCTTTTACATTAAGTTATACCGTACTTTGATGTTCATACCAACAATACATTGCATTATCAAAAGCTTTCTCATATGTACACAAAAGGAGAGTTTTTGAGCCTATTTTGTAACTGCAATTCAATGATATATTCCGTTCGCTTCTCTAATATTACGCTGCCTTTAGTGCATATAATTAAAACAGAGCGCTCACTAATGAGAGCCGAGAGCATTGAATTATGTCATGTCTGCATCGCTAGAGTTACCTTTTGCAGGAAATATGAGTATCATATCATCATTGAATGAGAAGCACAGCTATGCCTCATTCTAATGCGATGGAAAAGTATGAACACATGTTGTCTTAGTTCCAGCGCATCAGAAATTTACAAAAGAGAATAGACTAGAATTCTCTCTCGAGATTCATTTATAGAGAAAGCAGAACAACTTGAGATGTGCTGCATATACTTGACTTGTGTTATATCTTAATCCTACAAAAAGTGTCACTCTATTACACTTGTTATACTAATGCCTTTTTAAAGTTTGAATATAATACACGATAAAAAATTTGTTTTTACTTTTTATACTTCAAATGCAAATAAAATATTTGAATCGAAAAATGGCAAAAATATGTTAATTAAATAAAGGACTTCAATGTTGTATGGAATCAATTTCAAAGCCTTTGAGATATCTTTTCATTTTGCTTTTGTTTTCACAGAAGTGTTTGTGTTGGAAGAGAATTAAAGACACCGCATATTTTGCAGAAAAAGCTCTTTTGTTCATAATTAAGTTATTCAAAAATGCAGTAATTTTATTAGACTTCTATATTCTTTATCTCGCGCAGTATTTCTGTTTTTTAAGAGTGAGCCATGTTTTATATCGAAAAAAATTATTCAAATGGAAATAACATACATTAGCCGTATTGTCATATCATATTACTCAAGCATTTATTCAGTTTCTCCTATGGAATAAGTCCAAGCCTTTAAAATAAAAACTATTTCTACCTTTATTTAAGCAAATTTGCTTCACTTCATCATATTATAAGAATAGAGAATAAGGGTATAGTAATATAATTTTGTATTACTTATTCTCTGTTCCTATATATTTAACATAGCATTGCTTCACATTCTGATATCGATTTCAACAATAGAAAGGAAACGTTCATTTCTGATGGCTTTCCTTTGCACGCAAAAAACGCATATCGAAAGATATGTGTCTAGTTTTGCTCCAAAAATCATTAGGGCGTCTCTTCCCATAGCTTTGCATAGGTTGCTACTGAAACCCCACTGACTATTCTATGCAAGACTTCTTATTTATATTATTTTGGTTCTATGGCTATACGGCTTAACGACTTTCAAAGAAATACTTAGAAACGGATCAAAACATTTTATATTTTTTTATTCGATTTCATTTCAAATCTCGACAAAGTTTGCATTTTGCAGAACCACTTATTTATTAGGATCGACTTTGAAATATTTCATGTGTTACTTCGTACAAGTTGTGACTTATATAATACTATCTCAGTTAATATGATTTTCTTTTGCTGCCACACATGTTCGGTAAGGAAAATATTAGAACTAAAGTATGTTCGTGAGAGATAAGACTCTAGTTTAGTGCTCTATTCTAGGGCTCTGGCATTCTTTTTTATGTGCACACCAGTCAATGCACATTACTTTATTCAGCTTTATTTTCTTTCACAACATTGAAATAATTTTATTGAAAGTATAATACAATATGATTAAAACGGAATACGTTCTTCTGTTTTCCATTGGAACAAATGCTAACAGTAATACTCAATCAAATGAAAATTTCAATTTGCTTTAAATAAGACTATTTGAGAAATAGGGTCACAGTAAATGTCTTATATTGTGAAAAATATATACTTTAAATGTCACATATTGTCGTTTCCAAATTCAATTTATTATTATATCGACAATAAAAATTTGATACCGTATTACAACTATAGTGCAAATGACATTTTTCTCAAAACATTTACTTTTTTGTATTTATATACAACAAATTACTGCATTCATAACAGTATATTAGTCCTGATTATCTGCATTCACACACTTCTAATGCCTGCAATTTAATAACTCACAACTTGCATAAAAATATTAGTGTTTGTACTCATAGTTAGTTTGTTGCCAACGATTTCTATTCACACAAATGTTGCCATTGAAAAATTCCCTTTTGTTTTGGCTCTGGTAGTGTCTGTATTGATCTTTGCCTACCATTGATTGGAAAGACTCTTCATTTTTACATACATAGCACTCTTGAAGCTCTACGTGAGCACCAACTCCCACATGTCTGCTTCTATCTGTGTCTAACTTTATCTCTTTAGTTTCTGATATTTATTACATCATACTATACAAGTTCTGCATATTAGGCATGATTTTAGTCGATTGGGTTGTGAACACCACTTTTATTATAAAATGCTTGTGTAAAATATTTCTCGTTTTATTAGGTGTATATTTCTTTTACTTTATTCAAATAAATGTCAGCATTTTGGTTATGACTCAAACATTTACAAAAATCTATGTGGATTTTAAATTAGAAATGTTTTGCTTATCATATCATAAAAATCACCGCAAAACTCCTCAATCAAAATGATTTAATATATCTTTCATTAATTAACTAACATTTTTATCCTATTATTTCATTAGAATCAAAATAATTGGTTTTTCTAAACTAAAGGTAATATAAGTTAGAATTTAAAGAAATTAAAAAATTAATTAATTCTGCATACATTTGATATGTAGAGAATATAATACCTAGAGATTATTTTTCCAGCACATGACTTGAAATAAAATGCATGTAATATTATTTTTCTAAATTACACTCTCATCTCCTATTCTGTGGACTCATTTGATGCCAGTATTATTCATAATACCATTACAATTACTGGTTTTCATTTTGATTAAGACTTCTATGCATTCTTGCGTTCCAGTCGAGTCGGAAGGAGAAAAAATGCTATGTCTCTAACTTTTTAACTAAACGTATCCCCTCCTCAGCCTTTAATGAAATGAAATGACCATAAAAGCAAAAATGTAATATCTAAACGCTGATGTTTGTACCGATATAGCGGTCCTTTTCCTTCTCGGATGTCATTTATATCAACCTCAGGGGAAAAGCATTGGCTTTCATAATAAAAACATCAATAAGATTAGTTTTTTTGAGTGGATATTTCAGGATTTTAGCTTCAGGAATA
Source organism: Nanhermannia nana (assembly GCA_033996565.1). Taxonomy (NCBI): domain Eukaryota; kingdom Metazoa; phylum Arthropoda; class Arachnida; order Sarcoptiformes; family Nanhermanniidae; genus Nanhermannia; species Nanhermannia nana. Next base: position 4,236 of record JAUJYT010000613.1, read on the forward strand.
AATATCAAAGATTCAATTGACGTACTTTACAAATCTTTGCATAGCAGACAATTGGGTAAATTGGTATTGTCATACATTAGAACTTCTACAGTCGCCAGATCTACTTGAGCGTGATTTTAAATTATTTTCTATTGAAAGTTTCATTTTATTAATAATACAGTTTTGGTTAGAAATGTAAGAAAGGGAGACTTTCTATATGTAAACACTAATATTCCCTATCAATACTACAGCGCTGCAGTATTAGTTTGATGATTGTTTCTGCTCTTCTGTTGCAATCGTTGATTCTGGTTTCTAAATAACTGCAACGATAAGCAGACCAGTGTTTGACTAACAGGGATTTTTATTTGAACTCAACAGCCATTTCGTGTTCTTTGATCTATAAGAAAATTCAGTGCGGGAACAAAGTAAAAGGCACGCTAACCATTACAATAATTTTGTTGGCCTCACTGACTTTCATGTCTTTATTTTTATAAAAGGAGATCTAACTATTTCTTCTGACTTAGTTTCCGATAAAGTTATGACATTATTATTACATTCGGGACAATAGTTAGCAAAAACTTTTCCGGAATTGTGAGGCAATAGCAGTATAAATACTTATAACAGAGAAATAGTAAATCCGTTATTCGGACCATTTGACTCACTAAAGAGCCAACAGTCGAGATAACAGTGAATTCGCTTTCAAGTTTTAATCAGCTTTGCTGCCAATATATTTCTTTGGCTATCTTGAGATTCTGCTTGATTTATCATAAAAGAAAAATCATATTATATAATGCATACTGAGCTTAAAATACCAATTTGCGTGAAAAACCAAATACCTCACTATCATGTAATCAGAACAACTTTTATACTTACATCTGATGCAAGCAATTGTTTAGTAAATAATTTAATAGTCAGTAATTTTTTATGTTAAAAGATAAAAATATTAACTATTTTCATAAAAACTTAATTGCCGTGTTATACCAGAAAGCTTTATTACATTCATTTCTGTTTATGAGGAATAAATAATTAAGCTTTAATCTAATTAAGCATTATCTGACTTGACTTCTACAAGAAAACAGCGATCGACATGTGCGTCATGTAAGAAAGTGGCATTTCATGTGCTATAAGAAAGTACCATCTCATGTGCTTTTGCTTGAGTGCATTGGAAAAGTAATATTTACAAAATAAAAAACTTATTTGGTTCTTACCTGTGAAATATCTGACACTTAAAGTAAATATAAGAAACAAGTTGTACTACTTTTTCAACTGATATTAAACAGAGAGCTTAAGGTTCAAAGTCTTCTCGAGTTTATAAGAAAAAGTTTTATACATCTTAAGTAAAACTTATATGGGATCCAAAGAAATTCATACAAAAGAATCCTGTTTTTGCATTTAATATCACCCAAAAAACTTAAAGAAATTCAAGTTCTTCTTGAAATTAAAATTCTTTAGACTTAAATTGAAAGCTTCTTAAAATATAGTCAAGAGTCTCATACACAGTATTGCACACTATTTTTCAATGACGAACGAATGGAAACTAACTATTTTTCGTTAAGATCGCGAAAATGTTCAACAATGAAGAAGGAAAGAGCTCTCACACACAGACATATACTGTAAATACTGAACCGTATGGTAAGCAAATGAATCGAGCTTTTGCTATGAATCTCAGGTCAAATGCGCGAAGAGAGTTGCCATAGAGATAGAGTTTAATAAATTTGAGCATAAAAGTATTTTTTGCGTTTTCGTTCCTAAGAATTCAAATGTTTGAACCCCTGTGTTATACTTTAATAACTTATTAATTTTGGGAGGAAATAATTTATACATATTTTTCTCTTGGATAGAAATTTTCGCTTTAGTCTCAATTCTGAAGCTCTTATTCTTTGACATTCTTTGATATTTTTATGGCAAATATTAATAAAAGAATACCAAAAAATGTATCACAAAAAATGATTGTAAACCACAATATGCCCGCATTAAGAATTAGACACGTTATCAAAGTGACTATAGAGATATTTTTGCCTTATCCTTACGGGCTTTATGTCGGCACACTTGAAAGGGATTAAGAGAAGCAATGCTTCTATTCTTGTTCAAGAATTCTTTTTGCTATTAGTCTCACTCGGAATTTATTTCTTGAATTAGTGTTATATTTTATATTAATTCAAAATTAGTGTTTTTATGTGAAATAAACTAATTTAATAAATGTGTTTCTGAAATAGCTTTGTATTTTATAACAGTATTTAATCAAATGAAGTACTTTTATATATATAAATATATATATATATATAGATATATTTCTAGATATATATATATAGAAATACAGTATAAAAACTAACTTTGGGTTGAATTCAATCCTATTTATAATGACTGAATTTAAGCCATGAAATTGATTTCATACTGTTCTTCGAACTAATTCTTATAAGTTTAAGTAATCAATAAGATCCCAATTTTCAAAAATTACTTTTTGTAAACTCGAAAACTAAAAGATTCAATCGAATAATTTTAGTCATTTCATTTCACTTTTATTCCCTGAATAAAAGGCATTAACTTTTAATTTAATGACTTTATATCTCATTAGAGCCATAAAATAGCTCTTTTAGTATTCAAAATATTTGTTGCATTGCAGAACACATTTAAATATTTAATTCATTAAAATTTATTATTAAGCTGTATCTTAAGAAAATCAATAATTTTTTTAATAAAATAAAATAATTACATAAATGAATTTAGATTTAAAACGGAATTCAAAATTTGTTTTTTGCTAATTAAAAGTGAAACCTTTTTTAAATTTTTTCTTTGGGTCGAATTTTGCTGAAATTAAACTTTAGTTAAGAATCTTTATAACTGGACGAAAATGGGAGGGGGGCTGATGGACGGACATTTCATAGAAGCTTCAATTGGTACACAACAAGAGCTAAAACATTAAATCTGTTGAGCTGAAAGTCACCTGAAAAGACAGAAGTAGAATATAATTTACATCTCAGATTGTAAACTGTACATATAGTATAAAAAGTAAACACTTTTTTAGAGTATTTGAGTTCGAAACCTAGTGCGTTCGTGTTTAGATGAGCTCCAATTTAACGTCAGTTTCGTGCCATGCATCCTAACTTTTTGACTTATGAAGACTAAAATGCATTACTTGACTCACTATATATATCTAAACACATCTCGAAAACAATTTTTCAAAATATAACTTTAATAACTAGTTATTATTTCTATGTTTTTCTCATAAATTTCTGTCTTTTAGACAGCATTTTTCTCCCATTTGTTATCACAGAATATGGACTACATTAATAATACTTCTTATATTTTTAATTAATTTTTTGCAGAATTTCTCACTTTTAGTGTGCTATTATTCGCTAAACTAATTTAATTTGAAAAAGAGTAAAATTTATGCGTCGGAATAGTTATGGAATGCGTTGTTTCATTATAAGAAGTCATAAATATTCAACAATTGAGAGAAAGAATAAGGATATAATACAAAACAGCCTCTAGTGGTAGTATAAAAAAGAAGAAGAATGTACTGCAACCTTAGTTTAAGTTGTATTTACTTACATTAGATAACTATATATCTCTTTTAATCTATAGTAGTATAGTATGAGTTGCACTTTCGTTAATTAAGGAAATGGTCTGAAATAATGGCCTCATCTCTAACGCATTGACTTCTATTATAAGCTTTTTATATTATACGCAAACACAAGAAATAATTCTGTGTCTCGAGGATTACAATATTTGTTTGTTGATTCATAAGTTATTTTTAATAACATATTTCGATTTATGATTAAAAATTTAAAAATATAATACAAATGTTTTCTTTCGATATTTAAGATTAACGTAAAGAATATTCATATATTTATTAATAAGATATGAAATACATATTTTTCAACAATAGTATATCTGTAGAACAAAGCATATGAAATGTTATTAATTAATAAGAAGAAAGGATATTAAAACCAATGACAACAATTGAGAAACTCTATAAGAATAGATTATCTAAATGTATAACTTATATTCAAATGACAGCATTTTCTTGAACCAACTCCTTTTCAGCATAGGAGTTGCCCAGAGTTAGAGTGAGATTTTTACGGCGGAACTCGTGTTAATTTATTTGAAAATAAAAAATCAGTGCATAATTATAGTAACTTACAATTTCGTAGTATGCCTATTAATCTAATCGATAACATAGCAATTTATGTGGTCTCTATTTTATTGGGAGATTTCCTTTAGTTTAGGAAATACTAAACTTAGTAAATATTAATAACTATCAAATCTGATTCAAAACAATAGCACTTTTGTTATTTTATTCCTTAAATAGATGTTTACTGTGTGGCAAAGTTAGTGTTAAGCACGCAATTCATTTTTTACTGTTAAATAATACTCAATTGCCTTTAATTGGCGTTTCCCGTTATTGACCGTTAAATAGTTTTTAATTACTGGATTGCATTGAAGTTTACAAAACTAGATTTTTAGTAAATAAAAGGAAAAGCGTCTCATAAATATTTAGTTTCAAAGCTGAACAAAATTTCCTTTGGATTATAAAAAATGAATTGTAAGGATTTCTAATTTCCCACTTTTACTACAGGTAAAAGGAAACAGGAAAATGCATTAATATATTGTGAGAATTTCTATATTTTATTTAATAAATATAACAATTGATAATAAAGTAGAATAATTGAATCCTTAGGAATAAACGAGTAATTTAAACACTTAAATACTATTTAAAAAATAATCTAATCGTAATTCGCCAAACGAGAGAAATAACATACAGTACTTTGTCTTAGAGTAAAATTCAATCTATTATTAAATCCGGAAATTGTTTGATTTCATAATTTAGATTTTTTTTATGAATCTTCGTGTTAATAAAAATTCTAATCAGAAACTTTAGTCTCTAATGCATTTGAGTTTGATTTCTTTGTTTATAACGACACGAAACTTAACTTTTCAAGTTATGATCAATTTTTATCTTTCATTTTTTGAGTCACGTTAACGTTAACTTTATTTTTATTAGTGAACTGACGTCTAAGCAAAACCATATATTCTTTATATTCGTTATATTCTTTATATTCTTTATATTCGAGCAAAAAAAAACTTCGATTTTCATTTATTTCTACTATTGATGGAAAACTACGACATTTTGAGGCCTTCAACGAAGTGCATTTAATGGGAAAAACATAGTAAAAAGTTAGATGTGTTGCTTATTTTACTGGTTGTGAATATGAAAATATAATGATGTGTGAGAACTATGCAGGTGTCCTCTTCAACATCTTTGCTCTTATGGTTTTGATTGAAAACTCGTGTCCACACCTCAAAAGGCACTAACAGTCTTATGAAAAGCGAATATTACAACATTCACTTGTTATAATACCTTTGAGTGATAAATCTATTCTTTAAAATTGTGACTTTCCTAGAAATCATTTGTTTGACCTCTACTCGAGCTTTTCTCTCAACACACTTAAGGGCTTATGCGCTACTTTTTTCATTTCTAATAAAATGCACTTTCAGGGTATTTAAGCATCAAGTTTTAGGCTTATATTATATATAAAAAAGCTTTAGTATAAGTGAATGTGAAAAACATGGATTTAACGGAATGTCATCAACTTCTTTCTTCTCAAAAGAAAACTACTTTTATTTAATTCCTGTCCATCGCAGTTAACGGACCCTAAGCAACAACTTAAGGAAATCCGTATTATCTTACAATACCTTATCCTATCTTTCTTTCTTTCAAACACTTTTGCAATGTTTTCGTTAAATTGGAGACAATTTACTTATAATTTTATTTAAAGATAAGTAATGATTGAAATTTAATTCAATTTTCATATCTCTAAAAAAATTAAATATTACTTTTTGATGATATCTTTAATTAACTTTAGCCTTTCTGTTGTTTGAGATCATTAAAAAGTAGGAATAAATGACAAAATTTATGAGAATACTTAGAATAGAGTTAGAATAGCAGTAATATATAATAACTTATTATTAATAAGTAGTAATAAATTTTCTATTAGTGAATACAGTGAAAAATTCTATGATTTATCTTAGGCTTCAAGCGATTATGTTTAGTATGAGAGAAGAGAGAAGTAGTTATGAATACTGGATCAATGTCTGGATAAATAGATTAAAAAAATTCTATTAAAATGGAATGAGAGCTCATTGAGATTAATAAGCATAATATTAGCTATATTTGGATTTTTGGATCATTCTTCATGTTATTCAAAACAAGCAAAATTAGTAATCTCATAATACATTAAAATTAGAATAACGTTTCTAAGGCTTCAATTTAATTTAATTACATTAAATAGATAACAAGTTTATAACAGTTAATATCAATTAGTTTTCAGTTTAATAGTTATTTACTTTAAAAAAATTTACAACTTATAACTTTTTTAAATTCAGAAACTGTTCACAACTAAACTATCAAAAATTTGATTTTATATAGATATAAGAGATCTTATAAGACAGCAATTATTTAAAGTGTTCCCAATAGATAAAACCCATTTTTAAAGAATTAAAAAAATTTAAATAATAATTTAATAGAAAAATTATATTTCATGTAATTGGATGACTGAAATGGTTAACTTTAAATTCAATTTTGTTTATTAGAAACACAGAATCATAAATAACTAAACGGATAAGAAGTTAAAACTTAAGTTTAAACTCACAATCCATTATATGAATAACATTAATGAATTAATTAAAAAAATAACTATATATACATCTCAAATAACGTATTTAAAAAAGTTACATTCACAGTAATTTTAATTGGATTTTTGTATAAACATCTGTAATAATACAAACTATTAATAATCAATAACTCTATTCTTTAACTTAATCGTAAAATTTAAGAATTTTAAATTTTAAATTTTCGTACAAATCATTGGTTCAAAACTACTTTTCCCCATCAGATCATAACTATAATAACTATTTGGATTTGACTCCAATTTGGAATTGAATGTAATATCACTAATACTGCAAAAAAATAGATAAACACTTTAATAAAATATGATAATATTTTTTAGGAGTGTTTTGATAAGTTTGGATTTGGATGCGAGCAAAACAAGCTTTACATCTGATAAATAAATTGACATTTTGCCAAATTGATGGCACACAGAATCACAGAAATATTCGTATATTTCTTGTATAAGCGGCTTATGTGTTATTATCATATTTCAATAAAAATCCTCCTTATATAAAGATATAGAGCACAGTCTATTCATGATTTGAGAATAAAAGTTTAATTTGAAAATATAGAAATTTGTAGACAGAATTACTTTTAGTCAATATCACATGTTATATGTGTTCATCAATATTAAGTTTTCACTAATTTCTGGTCAAAAATTATAACTCAGACCAAAAATGATTTTTTATTCATTTACCTAAAACAGAAGTAGAAAGTACTTAATTCTTCATAGCCTAAGGCTTTTCCGCGTAGAACTTTGAGAGGGGCTAAAAAGTACATGTAGGGTATGTAGGGTTAATGTAATATGAGATATACTAATATAGAACTGGTGTTACTATCAGCGTAATAAGCTATAGTATTCATGAATGACTCATCTGTGTTATATCACACAGTGGTTTAATAAATTTAATTAGTTTAGAAAGAATAATAAAGGATTTCGATTCTCCCTCTAATGCTTTCTGATCTTCTTATCTTTTTATAAGCAGAATTGTTCTTCTATTTAATATATATTGTATATCGTTATATAAGTTTATATCTGATATCTTAGCTTTCATAACGCTAACACACACACACACACACACACACACACACACACACACACACACACACACACACGCTGAAAAAGTGCTTCAATAAAGACGAATAAGACTATAGTGAAGAATAATAATAATAACTTATATGAATATGAATGAACTTTATTTTAATGAGCTATTATTCAATCCTATTTTTGATATTCTTATTATTAATTTGCAAATTAATTTATGCAAACAATAACTTAAAAGCTTTAATTAGCTCACACCAAAAAATAGGTCTCATGGGCTTTTGCTGTGAGCAGTGTTTCATCATGTTTAGCAAAATGTGAAACGTTTAATAGAGATTAAAAATCATTACCCACGCTATTGATGATTCAATTTTTAGCTCACTCTAAAAATCATTTCTTTGTTTTATTAAATAATAGTTATTTCTTTAATTTTTCTCTTTTTGTCTCTTGAATTAGTATCACAACAATTCTGAAAATTTTATGATGAATTGGAAACTAGTGTTTATATCAGAATTTCATTGAAGAACAAGTTTAGTTGTAATCCTTTTAATTCAGTCTATGTTAGTTCCTTTGGGAACAGCAAAAAAATTGTTAGGATTAGACTTAACTTAAAGAGTAACTGAACAGTACTAATATTAGTTAAGCTTATTATTAAATCAGACAAGTTTTGGGCCATGTATTAGACTCAACGTTGAGATTATAATAACAGACAGACTATTACTGTCTACAAAGTCAAAGCAAAAATAAAACTCAATTATTATATAATAAGTAATTTCTGTTTTAATTAATATCTTGACCAAGTAGTTGTTCAACTGTATGTTACTTTCAATTAAATAAAACTTTAATTTTCAAATTTTTAATATCGAAATCTTTAGTCTCGGAATGTTTACGATTTATTGTTTCTAAAACATAATGGATCGCATTTATTACAGAGTAGTCCATAATTAAAAATAGAAAGCTGTTTAAATCTCTTTAATACTATAATTTTAATTATCATAATATTGTAGATTCTTTTTTACGTGAAAAGTTACCAGAGAAACACTTTTGAAGTGTTTCATACATTGGAATCTCAATAACAAAATATAATAAAATGATAAAAAGCAATTTTTTGAGCTTTAATATAAGTTAATTTATAGGATCAAACAATATTCTATTAAGCAAAGGTTTACTTCAATGTTTAGTTAGATATTTATTAAATAAAATATTTTAGGGGAGACTAATTTTTATGCTCAGCAAATATCATTGTTATTACTAATAATGTCCATAGGCTGCAGGTTTGGTTCGAGGAACCTTTTGGACGCTTAGGCTGAGGCTCTAGGCTTTGAATCCATGCTTAGGCTCAGGCTCTAAGCTTTTGATGACAGGCTCAGAGTTTTAGAGCCTATGGACATGATTAGTTATTACCATGGAATGATATTATTATATAAGATAATAATTTAGTTTTAAAACCATATGTTGCAATCATATACTCTTATATTTGTAGAATTTTATCATTTTGAATGAGTGCGTGGTAGCGCTTTCATTATTGCAAATTCTTTACTTAACTTTAAATACTGTACAGTAAGTCTGTATAATAAAATACAATTATTGTAACAATGGTAGTGTTGAGTACGTAAAAACTAGTCTCTCATAAATTGTTACAAAAACCTTTTATCAAATGATTACTTTTTCTGCTCCGATACTTTTATTTTTCAGCTTTGTTTCTCATTTCATGTCTTATACGTATCATTTGGTACCAGAAATTTTAACAGTAATACTGAAAATTTGCGTATTTAGTTTTTATTATTGATTTTCTTTTAGTTTATGTCTAATGACTAGAGCCCGGAATTTCAAATATAAAACATATTTTTGTGGTTGAAGATAACGATGCAAACGAATCACATATAAAGAGCTCTTTTGACAAATTTTCATAAATCAATACAAATAAATATTTGAAGGGTTAGCTAATTTATAGTATTTAATTAAATATCCAGCTAATAAATTTTTTTATATATTGTATATAAATTTTTAAAGTATTTTTTTATTACAAGTGTGAAAAACATATGTATTCTTTCAATTATCAGTTTATAAGTTTATATTATAATTAAATTTAAATGAAATATAAACTAAATCTGAAATAATAAAATTAAGACAATTGGTGTATGAATGCAGTGATGATATATTTTAGGAGAAAAACTCAAAAAAATTTGGCACAATTTGCAAAAAATTATCTCAGAAACAGATTAAATAAATAAATAAATAAATATTTTACATTTGACAACTTTTTAGCAAATATTATTTTAAATATTTGGTGTGTAATAAATAAATATATTTCATGTCTCTACTAATGAGTCATTCCATAGAATTTCTTTTATTAAAAAAGTTCTCTTCATCTCAATAGAAAAGTTATATTTATGCCTAAAAGAGGTTTTATTACCTGAGTTGGCGTATAATAATTGAAAGCAAAATGAGTTTATTCAGAGAACCCTATTTGTGAATCTTCTCCTAATCTTTAGGCATCTTTAAACAGATTTGAATATCTCGTAGTAATGTTACGCTTGAAATATTACATCAAAAAATGCATTGCATTACTGGAATAAACGAAAGTATTGCACACAATACTTAGAGTACATACTGGTACAAGTCTCACATGTATAGTGGTTTTCGGTTACATGCCTTAATTTTAATCATCCTCCAGTTTTTTACGCTCCAATGAAACTTATACATAATGAGATGAAATGAGAGCTAACTTATAAAAGGATGCGCTCTCTTTAATCTCTTATATATTGAATTTATTGTCAATAAAAGTCTGCCAATAAATTGTTTTTCTCATTTTTAAAAAGTCTCTCTTGTATTACCAAAAGGGATACTGCACTTCATTGACTTTTTTCAGAATTTATTTATTATATAATTTAATGTTATATAGTATTAAAATTGTTTTTTATAACATAGAGTTTATTTACAAAAGCTTAAGCTTTTTGCAAACTTCTGATCACATGTCTTATCATTTATATTTGTTTAATTGAATTCACAAAAAACTCTAATTTTCGTTTAATTAACAATAATTTAAAATCTTAAATATTATGATGTATGTCATGATACTGTGCAAGTTCGGGAATATTATGAGCAAATTTTACAACTTTTTGTCATATACTTTTGAAATGAAATAAAATTCCTATTTCTATACTTTGTATATAGTTTTCCATTCAATTTATAATTTATATTAAAGTGATATTAAAATAGACGGAAAATATCTTTATTTTGAAATATTAAATATTAAAATAAATAAACTGCTTATAATGTTTACCTTACATTCCCCTTAACCTAATTCTTCGCAGTAGAAATACCTTATTGTTCAACATAAATAATAAAAATTTAGACAAAAAGAATCCAGAATTAGATAAACACTTAACTTGAGTTGAAATTATTGTTTGCACTCTTTGTAGGACTCAATTCTGTGCATTGATTTTCATACAATCTTTATGAAGTATATCCGATATCCGATTCGTTTGTTCACATACTTTAGGTATAAGTTTATTTTTCTGTATTGGTTTCTTCTTTATTATTTTGGCTTAAATAATAACAAATTGTGTTATAAGTTAGTTAACACTTAATTAAATAAATAAATACTTTTACTTTTATACACAAACAATTTTATTGAATATGAATGTATGACATTAGAGCCGACGTGCACTCTATGGCACTACATAATGGACTATTTCGTAGATATGGATATATAAATGGTTAGGATAGGCTTAGTTCAGGGTTAGTTCTGGTTATGAGTACAGGTATTATAACCCTTTATATTAGTGCTTATATTATAAAATTTATAGCTTATTAAACTCTTTATAATAAAATTTAAATACTAATTAAATTCTATAACAATTGTAAATGAATAAAAACTGAATATAACTAAAAAATATTATTCCATTTAATACTACGTATTATTCTTTTCTGTGTTGTGTTTATTTTATAGTATTGTTTGAATAAATAAAGTTTTCAAACTTATAATTATAATATGAAGTATTCCACAAAATCCATTAATTTATTTAAACCCAATTAGTTGTTGTATTTGATATAAGCGGAACATTTCTAAACACGCATAAGTTATTCTTTTCTTTTAGTCAGTCTGACAGTCGCCGTATTGCTTAATGCTTCATAAATTTTACTTAAAGAAATTCACAGTTTATTTAAAAATGAATTACTTTAGGCTAAACATTCTAACGATAATAGCATTTAGTGTTATTCCAATCAGTGGTATGCTACATTAGAGCAGCGGTTCCCAAACTTTTTCTATGACGACCCATTTTTTGCGACCCCCCTTAATAAATGAAAATCGTTAATTTTTTCAAATACATCTTTTATGTGAATTACGTGCGCATCGAATGGGAATAGGAAAAGAAATCATTTTCAGGAAATGGAATAGGAATAGAAATCCAAATTAAAAAATTTTCGGATCTGGAATAGGAATAAAGAATAGGAATTAAAAATAATTCCTGAACTGCAATAGGAAGAGATCCAACACTAGATTAAATTCAGTCAATAATAGGTGTTTATGATTTTAGAATTAACTTAGTCATGGAAGTATCGGTCGAAGGGTAGCAAACTTCAAAATTTAAGTATATAGTGATTGCTAATGATCAAAATGGACTCGGCTTTAGAACCTTTCTAGCCTACAGTTTCAGGCTCTGGGGTTTTTGAGCCAAGGCTCTCTAGACTCAGCCTCTAGGTTCAAGTAGATCCGGGCCGGTGTTATTAGTTATTGGTGAGTAACAGGATAACTACGAGTAGTTACGGGTAGTTACAAGTAGTTAAGAGTATTGACAATTTATTAATAAAGTCAACTTGCATTTGAATAATAAAGGACCAGGATGAGCCTGGGCTAGCTCGAGAGCCTTTTCGAGCCTGCAGACTCAGGCTTCAAGTTTTTCTAGCCTATTTGTTCATTAGTGATTGCCTTTCAAGGCAGGGGATTTATATCCATAATTTAAATCTCACTAATAATACTACTATGATATAAATTTAAAAAAATGTGTGTGTGTGTGTGTGTGTGTGTGTGTGTGTGTGTGTTTGTGTGTGTTTT
>JAUJYT010000614.1:0-16970 GCA_033996565.1 Nanhermannia nana
AAAGTTTTATATTTATATGGTTTTAACCAAATCATTAATTAACAATTTCATAATTTTCTGTATTGTGATACAGCTCTACCACAGAATTGAAATAGAGTTTGAAGTCATTGATATTTTTAGATAAGTGAGAAAATTATTAATAATTGTGTTGACATTGCGTATGAAATGTATTTATATTTAAAGAGAAAGTCTTATAAAACTTCAATTTAAAAAAGATAATTAAATAAAGGAATCAAAGAAAAACTTTAATAAAAGACAGTGAGCTCGAGCTTGGAGAAAATGCAGGTTTACTTTTTGGAGGTACTCGAGCTCTACCACTTATGATACTCAATAAAGGAATACCATTCAAATATATAGAGCCAAGACTTGGTGCTCGTGCTCCTCAGCACCAAATGCTCGAGCATTGAGCACCACTTATAATAGGAAATTATTGATTTCTAACAGTTAGTTATAGTGTTATTTCTATTCCTATTCCAGTTCCGGAAATTATAAATGAGAATAAAAGGAGGCAAAGGGGGGTCATGTCTGGTGATGGCTTTTAAATTTATAGTCAAAAATATATACTCTTTTATATTTATTAATCAATATTTGATACAATTTTTCCCAAAAATATAATAAACTTTTCATAATATTTGATTAATTAATGTAAAACTTAAGTTCAAAACAAACCGACAATTATTAAAAAGTTATAAGAAAACTGTTGAGACCTCTATTATATGCGATACAAGTGATGCAATTCTTGTCATTTTATTTTCAATAAATAGAGAGAAATAGAGAACAAAAATAGTTTAGAGATTGAGAGAAAGCAAACATTGAATGGAAGGCAAAGACTCTTTAAATGCGTTATTTATATAAAAAACATTATTAAGTATTAGTATTTCTTGAGTTGATTGCAATTCCAATAAGACTTTTATGACGACAACTATTCGTTTTGTAAACAATTATTAAGATTAAAGTGTATTTAAAATAATTTTTGAATTGAGAAATAATTATTGAATTTATTTTTTGTGATAAAAATGGAATTGAGTGAAGATTTTGATGATTATGATTATGACTATTCAGACATTTCGGACAATCATTATTTGAATAATAATAACAAAGACTATAATAATGATAATAATATTGAAGACAATAATGACTCGAATGAGCCAGAATTTGAGGCAACAGTGGACTCAATAATGAACGAAGAGCTGCTTTTAGACAAATCGGAAAAGTTTCGCAAATTTAATGTCTTAACAGTCGAGCAAATCGTTGACCTCATGAATGAGTCGATGGCAGAAGTGATGGCAGTCATCGAACTGCCAAACAATATAATACGGATTCTATTGAATCACTTCGATTGGGACAAACATAAGCTCTTTGAGCAGTATTTTGACGGAAATATAGAGAAACTCTATTCAGACGCGCATATTGTGAGTCCTTTCAAACCATTGAATTCTCAGTCAAAGAGGAGACGCACTGAGACATGTCTTATATGTTATAATGAGGTCTCAGCCGACAAAATGACTTCTATTTCTTGTGGCCACGAATTCTGTATCCGTAAGTCTTATGTCTTGTATTTTTTGTTTTCTCTTAATGTGAGTCTAAAAATAGTCTTAAATATATTGACCTTTCTTTTGACAGACTGTTGGCAGCAGTACTTGACTAACAAAATAATAAGTGACGGCGTTTGCAATGGAATCAGTTGCGCAGAGAATGGCTGTGATATCATAGTCGATGACCAGACTATCACTAAAATCATAAAAGAGCCCAAAGTTTTGGCCAAATATAAGCATTTGATTACTAATAGCTTTGTAGTCTCGAATCGCTTTCTCAGATGGTGTCCGACACCGAACTGTTTGAATGCAATTCAAGTCAATTATATTGACTTTATTCCGATCGAATGCAAGTGCGGTTCAGTGTTCTGTTTCCTGTGCGGCGAGAAATGGCACGAACCCACCCGTTGTAATATATTGAAGAGTTGGAACAAAAAGTGTTTGGGAGAGTCGGCCGAGAAGATTGACTGCGAGACCGCCAATTGGATCTTGTCTTACACTAAAGTGAGTAACTATTATATCATATTAAATACTAATTTAATTAATAGATAATAATTTTATTAATCATTGCTGTGTTAGGAGTGCCCCAAATGCAAGGCTCCCATTGAGAAGAATGGCGGCTGTAATCATATGACGTGTCGTAATCTCCAGTGCAGGTTTGAATTTTGTTGGATATGTTTATCTGATTGGTCTAAACACGGATATCAACAAAGTTGTAATCGTTATGAAGAAAGCAAAGAAACGCAAACCGCAAGGGCTAGACTTCAGCGCTATATTCACTACTGGACTCGATTTCATAATCATCAGCAGAGCTTGAATTCTGAGACTAAACTGTGTCAAGAAGTGAACTCCAAAATGGAAGAATTACAACAGAGAAGCATGACTTGGGTTGAGGTTCAGTTTCTCGACAGCGCTACAAACGTCTTATGCAAATGCAGGCAAACTCTAATGTATACCTATCCGTTTGCATACTATCTTTCAAAGAGCAATCAGTCGGAGATCTTTGAAGATAATCAGTCAGATCTTGAGATAAGCGTTGAGAGACTCTCTGAATATCTCGAGTTAGAATTGGGTGAAGTCAATGACATCAAAGACCTCAAGACTAAAGTTCTGGACATTACTAAGTATTGCGAGAATAGACGCAAAGTGTTAGTCGATCACGTGGTTGAAGGATATGATAACGATTGGTGGGAATTCGCTTTTTTGGATTGAACTATAATTAATTAATTGTTTTCTCTTAATTATTAACATCTTTTCACGCATTCATATTTACAAATATATGATTACATTTAATTTTGTACTCTTTTAAGCGCTATGTAATAATAAATATATAATTAGCAGCTGTTGAAGCTCTTCGCCAATTAAATACCCGAATGCTATTTGTCTTTGTATTGATTGCAAATTTTTAACAAACATTTCGTAGAAATTATATTTATTTTTAAATTCCTTTATTTCACAAAACTATACAAATACTATACTTTAATCTCAAGAGATTTATAAACTTGAATTTCAGGTATTTGTAAAATAAGTTTAACCAAAGAAAGCCTATAAGCAGACAAAGCTGTTAATCGCTTCTATTTAAGTAAATAAAGAGTTTGAGATTATAAGAAAATGCGATTTCAGTGAAAAGTATTTAGAAAATTGCAAACAATGATTCATTTTGTAATAAAATTATTTGACGATCGAATTCTCAATTATTTAGAGCCAAAGTGATAAATAATAATAAGTTTAAAATTGTATTTTAATTATTATTTTTAAAAGATTCAGAAATATTTTGTATGAACTTGAGCTTTGAGTTTAAGTAAAAAATCCAAATTTTAAAATATTGTTATTTTTTGAAAAGATTTAAATGATTAATACCTGATTAATGTCTAAAAGGCTTACTTCAATTCATTTCTAGACTAACTATTAAATCAAATGAGAAGTTTTAAAATTTATATAATTAAGCCTTTCCTAAAACATTTAAAACCGACGAGTTTTGATACCCCCTCTGAATTTCGAGAAATCCTGAAATGAACCCCCCCCCCCCCCCCATCAAAGACTTGGAGCTTGCCCAGGTATGATTTTTACACTTTCAAAATATTTTATTGCATTTTTCTTGAAGAAAACTAAAATACATTGAGTTGAAAGAACTTTAAATAATTTTAGTCATTAACATAGTGTTAATGATTCAACTATTCTATTAAGTGAAGAATATTAGAGAAATTGAATTTTTAGAATATAAAACTTATAGTATGGCACCAGAGCCTTTTGAGTAAACTCAAACTCAATTAAAATATTATTTTCAAAAAAACTTAAATGAAGTTTTAATTTAAAAAAACTTAAACTTAAACTGAAATGATTTGAGTTTAAGTTCTAAGAAATTAAGAGTGAAATAAACCTGATTTTGAGATAAAACATTCCATTCTTAACACTCAACTTTCTTAATCATTTACTTTATACCAGAGCTTTTTGAGTAAATCAAACATTTTATCTAAACTTAATCTCATTTACATTATTTTTTCGAAAAACTTAACTCAAATGAAATTTGTTTCCTTATTAGAGTAAAAATGATATTTTAATGCCATTTTTTGATCAGTTAAAGGATAAATTTAATTATAAACAATTATAAACAAGTCTTATAAACAAATTAAAATCTTAATCAAATCTCAATTTTTAATCTAAGTCAAAGGGGGTACTAAAGAATTTTTTTATTTAAAATATTAAAGGGGGACCAATGGAAACATTTTGGATATAACTTCAAAAAACTTTAACTCAAACTCAAATTGAATATTTTGAAAAATCTTAAACTCAAATAATTTAAAACACGACACATTCATGATATAAAATAGTAATTTTCATGAAAGTTAAATTGGGTATACAGTAGTTTGTTATAAGTAGTATCTGGCACTGAGCGCCGCTCAAGCTGAGCTGAGCTAGTGATTGCAAATTTTGGCCTCGTGGTCTCTGGTCTGGCCTGGTCTCCAAGACCAGATCAAAGACCAAAAGATAAAACGAAGGCCAGACCACAAGACCAAAAACTTCTGGCCTTCAGTTCTGGTCTTTGAACTATAAAAAAATGCATAAATTACATATCACTTTGGAATTAGTATAAGCTCTTTTCCGTTAATTACTAAAAAAAGCAATAGATTATCTGAAAAATCGATTAAATTTTCCATGTGTTTAAATTCTTGTAATCTCTAATACATTAAATAATAAAACAGTTTAATTTTGAAAATTTTATTCTTTTATTTCGGTCGCGGTCTGGCCTTGTGGTCGCGACTAAGACCACAAGACCGACCCAAAGACCCCGAATTTCACGGGGTTGGTCTGGTCTTTTTCCAATGACTAAGCTGAGTTGATGAGCTGAAATAGCTTCTATTTCACATGTTTTCCCTGTAAAAGTTGATCAATTCCTGGAAATCTGGGACTATATGTGAATATAAAAGAAGTTAGGAATTAAAATACCACACTTGTGAATGAATATCAGTCTTATGATAAATTCCCACAAAGAGAGTGGTTTATTAGAAAGCCATAAAACATTTCTTAAAAATTTTTTTCAGCTCAGCTCGCACTGAGTTGAGCTGAGCTTTGTCAGACTCTAGTTATAAGGATATTAAACAGGGAATCGGTGGTTTGAAGTGCTCCTATTAAATAAGTGTTTCAAATGGTTTAATAGTTATATTAATGTCATATAAACGATTGCTTCAAAGCAACAAATTTTACATAAGCTCAAAGCTTAAGCTCACCCTAAAAAATGAAGCTCAAGCTTATATAAAATGAGCTTATGCTTTGCACTAATTATTTGAGTATTTTATTTCATACATCTATAATATTTATACACATGTAAGGTATTATCTATACTTTATGTATCTTTGATGTATTAAAATTTAATTAAATTAATTACATTAGTCTTACATTAATTTAAAAAACATTTTGAAATTAATTAAAAATTTTAAAAAACACTTTTATAATTTTCTGTATAAAATCACTGGAATAATTGGATTAAAGTGGATATAACAAAAATTTATTTGTACACATCTTAAGGGATTCTCTTAATTAAGGTGACCTTACAAGACCTTACTCTATGAAAATTCTGCAAAACTTTTCTGGATATTAAATAAATAAAATGTATATAATTGTTAGGAATGGAAGCTTAGGCTTGGAGTTTTGGATCTAGCTTTTTGAGCCTATGGACTTCAATAGTTATGAAAGCTTTACAGCTTCTGTATTACCTAACGTTTAGTTACAATAATAAGTCAGAAACTTTTGAATTCTGTGAGAAAACATCATATCTAAAAGTACTAATAATTAATAGTTTAATAAGTTATAAAGTTTTAAACCTAATCGGTTTTAAAAGATTATATCTTAAGAAAAGAGTTTTGGCGTCATTTGTTTAAAAATATTTCAAAAAATAATGAGAAAAATGAATTATTTAAATTTTTCACAAAACTTGAAAAAAAGTCAAAAGGTATACTTTTACATTTTCTCATAATCCTTTAGGCATACCTTATATGCATACCACTATTTAATTTCATGTTGCATAATAGTAATTTTTAAGGTCAAAGGTCACTAATCGAAAAGTGCCACTCGTACTATCACCATACTGTAAGCCGTAACCCTCAACTAACACCTAAACCTACACCAGAACTAACACTGACTAACCTCAGTGTTCGGGTTGTGGGTTGCCTGACTCTTCCTAAGACAGCCTACCAGAACATTTTGAAAAATTAGTTGTACATCTGATAATGCCTTCCATAGTCATCTTTTTAGATGATTTTGTACTTCAATTTGGTGAAAACTATCCAAATTTGAAAACATATTGGTTTTAAATTATTTACAATAAAGCTCTAAATTAATAAAACTTTTTCCAGATTTTTAGCCCATTAGACATAAAATGCTGGCTATGCCTCTGGTCAGCAGACACTAACCAAAGCTAAGTTAAATCTAATTCATTATGAAAAGCACACTTATATCATATCTCAGATAATGTCAAGTTTGATGCGAGGGTTGTAGTGTCCACCACCGGATAGAACACCAACTGATAACTCAATTGAATTGTAAGGGCATGTGGTGTAGTGGTCTTTGGTCTGCACACGGGGACGTAAAGGTATGGGTTTAATTACCACCTCACCTTAGTATTCTTTTGGTTAATACAGTTAATGCCTCTTTGCTTTCATCAAATTAGTTAGTAAATTGGATTTAAAATAAAATTAATTCAATACAGACCCACACAGAGGGATACAGTTCTCTTTAATCGTATTGCGACTCACAATAAATTGTTGATTAATTCATACAATTAATTAATTTGATAGAAATTGAATTACTATAATTGTAAGCAAATTACGGGCCATTCTATCACTCATTTCAAGTTCAATCAATTGAGAACTATTTTCAAGAAAATACTTGTTCTAAGTGTCAAAATATTATAATAGTTTTAATGAACAAAATTTACAGTCATTTCAATACAAAAATATTAATTACAGTATTAAGTTTAGAAAATGATGAAACACTTATACATTATATTTGTTTTGTGTGTATTCACATCAAATCAAACCAATTAGTAATTTACAGAAAATAGTGAATCAACAAAATTAATAATCATTTAAAATACTTTATTCGGTGAATGAAACAGAGCTTTGAGTGATGGAGAGTTCTGATGACTCCACTTTCTTCATGTCTTCGTTAAAGCTGTGGATCCATTGGCGCAGTTCAGGCTTTAAATACAAATTATTATTAAATTTAATTAAAAAGTATATTAATTGTTAACTAAAGTCATATAAATATAAATAAAAGATAATAACATTCTTATCGATCGCTTTATCCCATAAACTGATTGCCATTCGATTGGATTTCTTACGACTCTTTCGAGTCTTCGATGTCTTTGGAGTGGATCTAATGTTTGGCCAAAACTCGTAATTCTTCTTAAGTGAAGCGTATTTTCGGTTAGTCTTTGATTTGTTGAAACTCAAGTCATGATCGAAACCATCAAAGTATTGATGACGAAGATCTGAATCGAAAGGTTTACGTATCGGAGAAATAGACTTTTCTATAGTTGTCTTCAGTCTATTCATCACTTTCTCATTCGTGTCATTCATTTCATTATCAATAGAGCTCTCGTTCAGCCATTCGTTTGATTCAATCGATTGATTCATATTTTCGTTTTCGTCACCAAATAATTCGTCCATTTTTTCAACACTTTTATGTAATATAACAAACAATTAATGTTTTATTAATTAAATGAGTTCTAAAATGAACTCTATTTTGAAATAATTGATAAATTAAACGAAAGTAAAGCGAAGTAAGTATTGCCTCAACTGAGACATGAATTACCGCCAAAATGAAGCGATTGGTTGAGAGCAGACTCAAACCAATCAGAGGTGATATGAAAATCATTGAACTGAGTGTCAAATGAATGAAATGAATGACGCACTCAAAGCACTCAAACAACTAAAACATCTCTACATAGGAAACAAGTTATTCACAAAATAATACGTCATTGAGTTTGGGCTCATATTAGCGTTTATTTTTACATTACATTCAATTCAACACTATTTCGGGTGTTAATAATCATTTGAAATACTAATTAATAGTTTGTTAATGAAAATACAGTTAAACGAAAAGATAAGTAAAAAGTGATATAAAGTGAGCAAAATTAAGACGTAATTGACTTGTATTGCAATATATGGTGTAATGCAATGGTCTAATAGTCTAATAGAGTGTTAGAGTTTTGCCAATAATATTGTTTACATGTAATCATCTGATCAACAGTAGTGACGAGTCTGGCAGTCAGTTCTCTATCATATAACAAAAGCCTTGAATCAGAGAAAGAGAGACTCTCTGAGAGCTATTTACAGAGAAAGGGAGAGAGAAAGAGAGTCGACGTTTCAATTAAAATATTATTATTATTATTATATTATTATTTGTCACAAATAGTATTTGTTGTTTTTGTTGACAAAGAAAGCCTTCATTTCTGTAATAATTGTCTTCAAAATAGATGCAAAACAACAATCAATTAAAGAAAACATTAAATGTGAATAAAGTGAGCGATAATAAGAGTCATAACAAACAGAAAATAAGTGCAAAAACAAGAGCTACGAAACACTTTTGTCAGGAAAGACTTGCCTGTCGTCCATCACCACAAGGTTTGGTCACTTCATTCATTTTTGTTATTTATCTCTCATTTTTCTCTCATTTTTCTCTTATTTTTATTCTCTTTATTAGTATTGATATTATTTGCTATCAATATATCGCTTAATAGTTAAATTGCTTTTATAGTACTGTTAGTTATAATAATAATATTCATAACTTATGTTAATTATTGTTAATTAATATACTGTACTCATAGGTGTTAAACCTGAGGCACATTTTGAGTGTCGTGAATGTGCTTCATATCAGTGCGAACTGTGTGAAGAGCTATTACACGAAAACGTGAAGTTAGTATTTCACGAAAGACAAAGACTGCACATCACTGCTGAAGAACTCATTTGTGAGAGCAGTTGCGAAACTCGTAACTTATCTGACATTCATTGCAGTGATTGTAACAAAAATTATTGTTATACTTGTGATCAGTCCATACACTCGACTGCAGCCAAAAGACGACACTCTAAGAGACCGTTCGAAGTGAAGAGACCTGAGGCTCAAGAAGACGAGGAGAACAACGAAGAATTCGTTTCGTGTCAATACATATCCAATAGTAGTCCAAAAGCAGAGGCAACGGAGCCGTTAACTAATGTCGATTTGGATTCAGGCAGTGATGACAACGACACACTCCTGAGGTCGCATTACAATGAAGCCCATCTCAAGAATGAGATAATTAAGAAAGACATCGGTTCATCGTCCGAGCGAAACGCTTGTTTACCAGATATCGCACAGCTTTCACTCGACTGTCCTCTCAATGGTCCCAACGTTTCACATAAGACTGGTATGAGTGTAGGCATTATGCAAACCACAGATGGGAAGGTTCGCAACAGCTTTCTGTTGATTGATGAGAACGAACTGCTTCAGGTGGGGACCAGTGATGAGTTCGCCAATAAAATTGGTTGCAATACTACCGATCTTATTAAAGTTGTTTCAATATTTGGTAATACATAGTAATACATATTGCCATTGCATCACATGACAGGACAGTCAATAATTTAAAGCAAATCTTTCTTATTTTCAGGTAATACAGGAGAAGGAAAGTCTCATACCTTGAATTACACTTTCTTTAATGGCGAAGAGATGTTCAAAACTTCTCCCACTCAGAACTCCTGTACAATAGGCATTTGGTGTGCTTTTGACCCCATTTGCAAAGTTATTACCATTGATACCGAAGGACTGCTCGGAATATCGGAGAACAATAATAGACGAACGCGTCTACTGTTGAAAGTATTGGCTATCTCTGACATTATAATCTATAGAACTCGAGCTGAAAGACTACATAACGATCTTTTTACATTCCTGGGCGACGCCTCGTACGCATACGTTCAACATTTCTCTAAAGAGCTGAGGGCAGCCTCACAGCGATGCAATTTGTCGTGTCCTTTGTCTGATTTGGTATTCACTTGATTTTTATTTAATTAAACAAATAACGGATAACTAATTAAAGTTAACTTTTATTACTAAAGGGACCAATTGTTATCATTTTCCACGAAACAGTACACACAGAGACGTTACGCACCGGTTTGTCACTTCAATTCCTGCACTTCCAACAATTTTTGAATTTATTTTTATTTTCTCTTTCAAGATAATGATCTCACACCTGAAGACACCATTAGACGACGCTTTCAACTGTTGGAGTTGTCCACTGAAGCATTCAGTGCTTTCCAATACGTGGGAACGCGTACTAATGTTCCGCCGACTAATTTCAAAAGACTTAAGGAAACAGTTAAGAAACACCTAAAAAACTCTACGGTTCGCTCTTCTCGTACTTCCACTGTCGTCTTCACTGCCTTAAAAGTATTATATAATAAAAATGTAATTTTTATTTATAAAGTAATTAACTGTTTATTTTGAAGCTTTTAAATGAGAAGTTTTCAGGAGATATTAACAAAACAGTTTGGAGTACATTTCCTGATGAATACTTCACCTGTTCGTCGCACTGCCTTTCATGCAAGTATGTCTTCACACACTTCTATTTTAATACCATTATTACCTGTGAATACTAATCAATTCCATGATTACTAGCGCTCGCTGTATAAACTCAATGAATCACTCACGTGATGGTCAGCCACACACTGCTTCAGGGAAATGCAAATATCAGCACCAGTTTGATAATCAGATATACTTCTGTCGAGCCTGTAATGATAGAGGAGAAGAAGTAATGGTTATACCAAAGACTTCATCGTCAGGCGACAACCCCTGGTTGGGAATCGCAAAGGTTTGTCTCAATATGTAGTGTTTGAGTAATATTTATTGTATTTAAATGATTGCATTGCAAAAGTACGCCTGGTCTGGGTTTGTGCTCGAATGCAAGTTCTGTGGAATCATATACAGAAGCAGACAGTACTGGTATGGGAATAAAGATCCCACCGAACAAACTGTTGTGCGCACAGAAATACATCATATTTGGGAAGGAGTGAGTCCAGGCTTTCCATAATTTATTTTTCATTAATTTAAAACAAATGATTCTTATAATTGACAAAACGATTGTATTCTAAACGTAATTCTTATCTGTCATAATAGGAACCCATTCCTTCTCAAGGGTCCCAAAATGCCGCACAAAAAGTTGTCGATAGTGTCAACTATTTATCGGAAACCGTTTCCACAATAAGTGCGAAACCCTCTAAAATGATTAGTAGTTGGGTTGCGGATCAAATCGCACCCTCTTATTGGGTGCCAAATGCAAGAATTCAGGTAAAAATGGCATTCTTTCCAATAAAATTTGTTTTAAATGTTAATTTTAAATTTACAGCACTGTAAACACTGTCATAAAGAGTTCCAACCACTCGACCATAAGCATCACTGGTATGTCTCAGTAATTGTCGACAAAATGTTTAAAAACTTTCATTTCATTCTATTTTTTTTATCTTCAAAGTCGTGTTTGCGGCGAAGGGTTTTGCGAAGACTGTTCATCGAAAAGCCGTCCTGTGCGCGGGTGGGGCGACAAACCTGTTAGGGTTTGCAATCAATGCTTTGAGAGATCAACAGATTCTACCAATTCAGAGGTGACCGCAAGAAAGGTGGGAGAAGTGCTTCAGACCACTATTGGAACGGTTGTCTCTGCCATTGATTATCCTCTCGGTATTTACTTAATAAAGCTTTTTATTAATGACTTTCAATTAATTCATTTATTGATTAATAGAGTGGATAAAAGATTCGGCGCGACCCGAATATTGGATTCCCGACAAAGATATCACCCACTGTTTGGTTTGTAAAAAAGAATTCAATGAAAAAATAGCAATACATCATTGCCGGGCATGTGGCCAAGGAGTTTGCGATCCGTGTTCACTAACTCGTAAACCTGTGCCCTCCAGAGGTTGGGATTCAGACGTTAGAGTGTGTGACGATTGCGATAAGAAGTTGTCGATTCAATGACCCTTTTCTTCGTATTTAATTCTGTAGAAATTATTATTCCTAATAATCAGAGGCTTTTAAATGTGTCCAAAATGTTTTCAGTGGGAAATTCGATTACAATAACATTAATATAAACACTATTGTTGTCGAATTGACTGCCAATTGTTCGATGGAATTATTAGTTTTGAGGGCCTCTGCTTTAAATTATACATATTTGCACATACTTTACATTGTATTCCATTTAACAATTATTACATTATTGGCATTAATTATGAAAAAAATGTAAAAAATCATGAATTTGTATATTTAAAAAAGACGTGTCTATTATGTGGTACATTATTTGTATCATTGTTTGATTTAACAATCATTTTAACGATAATTCCCAACCCTTTTAGACGATGAGATACTTGTTGTAATGTATATTTAATTATATGAATAAATGTCTTATTTTTGCTTTAATAGCAAATAAGTTAAAGTTTTTTGAATACTAGAAGTTTATTATTCGCCGGCATTTCCGTGATTGAGACCAAAGACATGTTATGTTTTGCGGCCAATTCTGTGAGATCTCGAATATCTCTTACACCCCATTCAGTATTGTGTGACCTCAGGTTCTGATCAAAATTGACATTTGACTCTGGGGTCAACACTCCGTCACAAGAATACGGGCCATAAGTTATCAAAAGTCCCGTTTTGTCTTTCAGCACAAAAGAAGAGCCTTTGAATAGACCTAAAGTGCAATGCCATGGAGTGATGTGAATCACATTCATGCAGATGATGATGTCCTGCGCTTCGGAAATAGGCCATTGAGACACGTCTGAAGACACGTCTATCTTAATGGGCGGCAAAACGTTTGGCAGTTTATAGTGTTTGGCATAGCTTTCTATCGACTCAAACAATCGATTGTCGACTTCACTCGACTGCCATTCTATGTAAGGAAAGTAGTTCGCAAAGTAAGAGATGTGTTCTCCAGAACCTGAACCTATCGTCACATTTAATTATTATTACAGTTATGTTAAGTCTTATGAAATCTCAATATCAATACCTATTTCTAGAGCTTTCAATGGCTTATCGTTTGGTAGTATTTGTTTCAATACATTAAGAATCGGCTCTTTATTGCGTTGCACTGCAGGATATCTAAGCATTTCACTGACCTCTCATTCACCACTATTATTGATAATTGTTATTATTTATGTCTTAAGCTAACAGTGAGTGCAGACCTGTTTCACCCAAAATGTATTTTATAGAGTAATGCAATCGTATAATCACTATAATGACTATAACGCCATCCAATTCTCATTTTATTAGACATAAGTCAACACAACATTCATAATAAGAAAATGCATTATTTGTCTTACACTATAATATGATTTTTTATTTATTTTCATATTTTATGCAAAATCATATGTCTTTTCATTACAAACAAATATTCAGACCATTTCCATAAATGATAAACAAGTCAATAGTATGTCGAGAATTTAAATGCAGTCAATGCTATTAAATTGTTGTGATGTTTATTCTGTTTTGAGGCTCTTTTTTGCTTTAAGTCCGAACGGTGTCACTCAAGCTCTGCATAAACTTTTCACAGAATATACTGTAACTTAAGTTTATATTTAAATTATTAGGAATCGTATTCATCGTTGGTATTCATAGAGTAGTTGTCAAACATCTCTTAATAACCCATTTTTAAGTGTCTTTATATGTCCAACAATAAGAACAGCAACTGTTCCACATCTAAAACAATTGTTTGAAACATAAGTCAATACAATACAGGTTTTGTAACAAACAATAAATAATTGCTAAAAAAGTTTAGGAATCTTTTCTAATATCTAATAATCTCTGTATCAAAAAAATGATAAAACTATGAAATATGTATTCTTTAACTTTAAAACGAAGTGTTTATAACCATAACTAAAGATATCGCACGTATTTTTGTTTTTTGTTTGCGAACATGTTTTCGGTATCGCTTTGGCATACCTTTCATGAGCAGAGAGAGAATCAAAAGTGACTCTCAGTCTCGAATCTGACGCCAATCACTTATTAATTAAAAGTTAAGAATTTGAATTGTCTTTAATTTAACTTTGGAGACATTGGAACAATTGCTTTATTTGATAAACAAAATGAACCCCACATTTGTTTAATACCCACATACTTTTCTATAAATGAAGTCTCAATTTTTATGACCCAACTCTAATATAAGTTTCTATCCTTTCTATCAAAATGTAAATCATCTAAATCTATACCTTATTTGGTTTGTTTATTGAAATATAAATAATGCATAAAATGTAAAAATCTTCTCACATAATCTCAATTTCCGAGTAATAGCAGAAACATTACATACTCTTCACATTTGACAACACTACAATTCAGTTCAGCTTAGTTTCGATTTACTTTATAAGTGAAAATAAGTTCACATATATTATCGTTTGTTTTTGCAAAATAAAAGTTTCGTTGACTTTGAAAATCGGAAATTCGTGGAAATCACGTAAACTTTTATGTCATAACATTCAAAAGAATAAATCTAAAGAGTGTTTATCCAATGTCTCGATGGCATCATTTTGTGCCTACAGTATAAATGTTTTGCCTGACTGTTAGATCGATAATCAACTTCAATATTAAAAAGATATCTGAATATTAAATGCATAAAAAGTTTTGATATTTTTGAAGTATTTAAGTCCTAAAAGCAAAGAATTTTTGAGTCTTTTTGCGGTCTTATTGTTTTTCATCACCTTTTTATGGGCACAACAATAAAAAAGTTATGACATATGTCTTAAAAAGTCTTAACATATAAGGAACTGATCATCCTTGTCATCCTTGTCATCCTTGTCATCCTTGAGATTAAACAAAACTACACTTAGAGCCGAATTAAAGTCATCTCGAATTTTCTCTTTAATTATTTAAATATCATTTATATTTGTATTGCAATTAATTACATTATTAATTAAATTAAAAAAGTTGTTTATTACCAAAAAAATTATTTAAAAAAAGGTTAACTTTTGTGCTATAATTAGACAAATAAATTAAAATAATTTAAAGAATGTCTGTCTCATAGCGTTTAAGTGTAATGAAATGTTAACTAACAAGCGTTAACTAAAACAGTTAAAAACAGTTTCTAAAGTCGAACATCGAATGAAAGGTGTTCAGAATTTTGAGGTACATTTTGAGGTGCATTTTGTGCAGTGTTGTTATCATTGAAAGGCTTTAACATATTAGAAGTATAGTATTCGTTGATATCGATTTCATTTGGTTGTGAATCACTTTGAGAAATAATACGTCCATAAGTTTGCATCCGATTTAAGGCATCTTCGCTATCGAAAGAAAGAGTAAGACCTAGTCCTTGCATTTTTTCTTCATATATTTTATCGAACAGTTCGTTTTGTTGAGTAGTGAAATAGTTTTTCCAGTCGCCTATAATGCCTTTGCGCATGAATTTTGACTGACTCATGTCGAACAGATCAGGTATAGGAAGAACTTCACGGTTAACCATTGTGTTCGCTTTCATTTCATCGAAGGAACAATGCTTTGCGATCTTTTCGATTTTTTCCTTACTTAGAGTCCGTCCCATAAAGTCTGCAATCAATCCAATCATTTTCGGCAAATCCTAAGTTCAAAAAATCGAAATTATTTACTTTTTGATAATCATTTACTATATTTAAGTCAACAGTTATTTCAAATGCAGGCAAATCCAGATACTTTACAACTAGTGTAGAGCAAAAGACAAGCTCGAGCTTGAGCTTGAGCTGAGCTAGCTTGTCCCAGCTCAAGCTCAAGCTCGGGTATTTCAATATAAGCTCAAGCTCGGGTATTTCAATATAAGCTCAAGCTCAAGCTGATGTTAGTAAAGCTCAGCTCAAGCTCAAGCTTAAGCTCAAGCTCGCATAAAGTGAGCTTATGCTCTACACTATTTACAACCATTACAATACCAGTACTTGCACTGTACCTGTGCTTTGCCTTTATAATCAGAGCAAATGATTAAAATAAATAATACCTGTATAATAACAAAACAAAAGTGAATGCATTTTATAGACCTTAAAAATAATTGAGTCAAAAGATTGCCAAAATCGGAAATCAATGAAATTATAATAGAAAATTCATAATACTTATTAAACTCAGAGAATAGTTGAAAACTATTAATGGATTTGAAAGGTTTGTCCTTAAATGGCTCAAAATGAGAATCAAAATAATAGTGGAAAGAGTGAAAAGTTGTCCAAATTTAACTTTACTCACATTCTGGGTTAAAGTTAGGGTTTTCTGATTTAGCAATTTTTATTTACTAAAGAAAGTGTTATGTTATCCATACATTCAATTTTTATCTTACTATAAACTGTTGAGTGTTCCATTTCAATTAACATTAATATCTACTCTATATAATTATGGTATTTTTTTTTACTATAAAAAGTGCAAACTTTTGATTTTAACTTTTTGTATGTACGGTAGAGCAGCGGTAGAGAATATGCTTACAAAAGTATCTCAGACAAATTAGAAAAACTCTGAACTCAATTTTTAGCTCAATTGATGCTATTTAAGTAATTAAGAAGTTATTAAGTTATTTATATTCATTTGAATAAAATTTAATATTTTAAAGAATTCTAAACTATTTTGTTGTTTTACTTGTCTTTTTGTCTATTTATTGGTGGCCCAGCTCTTAATCAATTCATAGAAACCCGAAAGCTCCGCCGAAATTTTGTTCGGCTGTTGAATTTAAATCTGGAGGAAAATAGACATAGAATGTGACCAAAATTTTATTCTTTTGTTTCTTAATCCCTTTAAGAAATACTTGAAAAACTGTTAGGGCGATCCACATAGTGCACACGCAGTGAAGGGGGGGGGGGGTCAGCCAAAAGCGTGCAAAGCGTGCATGTATTTAAAAGGGGGTGTTAGAAGTTAGTGCGCACGCTTTTATGGGGGAGGGGGTAATTTGAATAACTCATGTTGTTATTTCATAAATTCATGATTCAATAA